>WAAG01045867.1:0-17224 GCA_013390105.1 Tichodroma muraria
GCAGAAACTCTACCTGACCAAGCACAACAAGTGATAATGTAGCACTGGCCACCTACATCTACTACGAGCACCATCTTCCCACTTGTGTCAGATGCAATCATCTCCTCTTTGTATTCTCTGTCTCTCCACTCTGGAATGCAACAAACAAAGCTCTTCAGCTTTACTTATAAGTCTTCATTTCCTCCACCACAGTGTAGTCTCTTAATTACTGAGACAGCAAGTCCTCAACAATTAGAGAAAAATATGTGGTAACACTTGTCAAAATTCCCCCATTACTCTGTTCAGATCCTGCCATAAACCCCTCCTTGGTGTGCTCATGCCACTAGTTAGCATCACTTCCACATCCTTCCCAAGTGTCTCAGCCTGGGGTCTCTACAGTGCAGACCTTCTCGGAGTGTTCATTGATTCCACCCCGTAAGAAGGATCCAGCCCTTCCCTGGGCACTAGCACATCACAACATTATGTATACACAATAATAACCAGTAGATGACAATGCTCTGATGTTAAAAACTGAGTATTTGTTAAAAGAGATTTCTTACTAATAATGCTGCTTCACATGGAGTCAAAATTATTTTTTAGAAACTATATAAATGGAAACATCAGGGCCTTTCTCAGTCTGGTAATCACGACAGGTGTTCATATACATTTCTGCAGATTCAGTACTGTCCAATCCATATCTGTCCAATCCATAATCCATATCCAATCCAATCCATCTCTGTCAGATATTGGGAACCGACACAGCCACTTACACACAGCAAAATAAAATGTCAGTTTCCTAATGCTAGCCTGAGAAACAGGCAGCAGTAGAGCAAGCTACTAAGAGATGTAAAACTGAATTGCATGTTCTCAACAGCACACAGGAGTGTAAGAGCTGCCACAACAGATGAGGCATGGCTTTCCATCAAGGTCATTGACCCATCTCCATGGGCAGCCAATCCTTCCAGACAGTAATCAGGCACAGGAAAATCTGACTCTTACAAATAAGGAAAACCAAGATACCCCAAACATGAATATCTAGATTATGCCTGCCTGAAATACCAGGTTTTACATTTTTTTTTCAATTAAAACACCAACTTCTTCTCTTGGGAAGAGGGCAGAGGAGGGATAGAACACATTAACTGCTGTAATGCTGGTTTTTATGTTTACTCAGCCTGAGTCAGTTTTGTGAAAAACCATTTCCTTCTGCTAAATATCCCAACAGTGTAATCCAAAGTGTTATCATACAGCCCCATATAAGACTTCAGTTAAAAGAAAAATTCTGCTTTAAAGGATGCACAAACTATATTGCATGAAAGCTGGTACTGGAGGTTTTTTATTTGGCTTTGTTGCCATGGTACTTAGCATGCCAGACATGCACCAAACAGAATCACCACTAAGGGATGACAGGGCTCTTGCCCAGGAAGCTTGGGCATTGCCAGGAATGCATGTAAACTCTGGAATACTTGACTGGAAGGCAGGCAGAGAAACTGAGGAATGTCAATCCCAACTCTCCGACCAATCAGTGCCTACAGACTGCTGCACAGCTCACCACCCCATTTCAGAATTCTCTGAAGCACAGGAAGCTCCTACCTGGGGTACAAACATGTCCTGAATTTGTGCTGGGCACGGGCTCCACTTGCCAGCAAACAGGCTCTGGCGATGGCGCGACAGTAGCCATTTTCATCTGCTGACAAAGCCGTGACTCCTGCTGCTGAAATCCAAGCCCCTCCAAAGGCACTTCAAGCTCTTCTTCCTCTTTAGTAATGAAATATAATTCACAGATTAAGAGACATCCTGAGCTCTCTCCTAAGCCTCAATCCTTTTGCTGTCTAACCAACAGGTAGAAAAATCCTTTTAACCCTTGCTCCGTTTCTAAACCATAACATGACTGAGTGAAATTAAATATTGGCAAGTTAAGATGGCTAAAGCAGCTTTTTCATACTTAGTGCCATCAATTCAAACTCTTAAAAAAAGGCAAATGTCATTTAAAAAGCGAAGGAAAAAGATCTTGAGTCTGACATTTTGTCATCTCTGCACATCTGCAAAAAACACAGAGAGCTGAGCATTTCCTTTGGAGCTGTGAGGGCTGGAAGGAAGAGCTGCCACGTGCAGAGCAAAATCCATCACCCTTAATGAAGGACCAGCTGTGATGGATGAGTCCCTCTCTGATCCCCAGCCACAGGTACCTGCTACACTGAGCACAGCTCACTGCTAAGGAAGAAGACTCATCACTGTGAACGTCGAATAACAGGGCCAAATCCATTTTCCATGAACCAATATGAAGTGATACTGAATGCCCACTCTTCACTGATATGTCCACTGCACCTCTATAAATATATTAGCCTAAAATTCCCACCTTCTGCTGTTCTAGAACCTGGGATGTTTATAACTCAGAATCCATCCATGTGTGTGCACAGTCTTGTTATTACATACCAGCTGTACCTGCTTTTCAATTAATGCAGAGTTAAACCAGCTTTCTTACCCACTGAGCTGCATGTTGTACATAACAGGAGGCATTTTCACTGCACTACCGAGAGCTGCCAGTGCACTTTTGGGGCAGGGCAGCAACCCTTTCAAGGCTATGGACACTCAAACAAGCTCTTATTATCTCTTAAAAATGAAGACATTCTTCAAAAAACAAGGGCTGCCTTGTCTAATTTGAATCACCTCATACTTCCACAGGCTAAGGTGTGCACAGGCAGCTATCATGGACCAACACATGCAGTGGATATTCAGTCTCACTTGCTCTAAAATTCTTTGTATGGCAATGCTCTAAATTAATTTGGGATTTTGACCATGCAATGTCTTAAAAAGGAATACATATTTTAACTTTTCCTCATTGGAAAACTGCTCCCACCCCCTCAAGTGTTGAAAACACTTCTCCATCTCCACCAATATAGAGAAGATCTCGGAATTTACCATGGTAATATTCTCCTGTACAAGAGTTCCCCTTGCAGAAACTGCTTCAGAAAACATCACAGCTTAACAGCCTGATCTACGCAGTTTGAAAGATGCAACTTTTTTACAGAGTTATAATTTCTATGGTTCTTGAACAACTCGTATGAAAAAAAGCTCAGGAAAGCAGTGGATGAAAGCTGTTCTTTCATCCACTAATTTTCACAGGTAAAGAAAAAACCCCATCATCTAGACTTGCAGCTGAAAGCTCATATGAGCCTTAGGATAAATGAGATTGCTTGTAGAAAGTGTCCAATAGCTCCCAAAAAGGAAAGGTCACCCACTACAGCACGGTTCACAGGCAGCTCCAGTTCTGAGACGTTCCACTCACTATCAAGCACAAAATGGAACAGTCTAATGCAGATGAATGTAGCTCTCATTCTCAGCACTCTCTTGCACATTTCTCTCTGGATATTCCAAAATACAGCACTGGAAGTAGGAAAATAATACTTGCATTTGTACATGTATTAATAGAGCAAATCAGCTGAGAAACAACGCAGAAGGAAGTGCTTAACTGTAGGAATTTTGAGTAGGAAAATCCCAAAGCATTGTTTCCCTCTGGTGAAGCAGCAGAGGACAGCTGAAGGATCCCTGGCTCTTGCCTGCCCTTCCCAGCAGGGATTTAACCCCACGCTGCCACAGGAGCAGCCCCAGGCCAGCACACCCCCAGCTGTGCTGAGCTGCAGGCTGAACCAGAGCACTGCCACGGCCCGAGGCACCCCATCAAAGGCAGGAGCAAACATCACAACAACACCTGAAGAAGAGCAACATGAAAATGGTGATGGCTTCAGATTCCTCCACAAGACAGAGAAGTCAACTCATTCTTGACTTACTGCAGCACTCCAGAACTGCCGTCTTAGGTAGCCAGGGTAAGTACTAACAGAATCTCTCTTATCCACTTATTAACCCAGAACACAAACCAGAAATTAACTTAGCAGGTACAAAACTGTATACAAATAAACTGCAAATCCTACAGCCTTAACTGTACTGCTAACTGAGAGCAGTTTTGTATCTACTCTACTACTTAACTGCATTAGGGACTTATTAGTTCACAATACAGAATAAGAGCTCTGATTTGCATTATTATTTAATGACAAAACTCTACTTCTTATGCTGATTACAATATTTATTTAATTATAAGATATATCATTGCTTAAACTGATTTGATGTACTTTATTTTAACTAAATTATGGCCCAAGTCTAGGAAGATGCTACAAGACTGGTATCAGTCTGTGTTCTTTCAAGAGCAATCAGCATCCTCACAAACATCTCCATCTTCCAGAATATATTTTTGCAAGTTTTGAAGATGCAGTTTTGCACTGCAGTAAAATTAGACTTAAATTTAAATAAAATACCTGACAGCAGTTTTTAATGTAGAAGTGAATGGAAATGAAAGGCAGGAGTCTGGCACACTGTGTGTTTCTATCACTGCACTTCTTATTAGAATATGCCTTTCAGTATAATAGAAATCAAGAACCACTGTCTGTTAGTCAATCCCTTGCTGTCAGAGATGTACAATACACTCACAGAATTCTATTCCCTGACTGGGTCATATACTTTATTCTTTCAGGACTGTGCAATTTTAAATTTTTTTTTAAATTTCAATAGAAACAATGCCACTCCAGTGACCAAGTTAAAAATAAAGTTAATGAACAAAATATTTTTTAGACTTCTTGAAAATAACAAGAATTGGTTGTTTCGCTGTACGTATCATAATTTATACTTTAATATATTGCATAGATATTTGTTCTTTTTTTCATTACAGACAAAAAGGTCAAAACAAGGAAGGACAATCAAGGAGAAATATACACTTAGATCTTCTCATTAGTTGTCTAAAACACATTTCTGAAGAGAATATTTTAATATTTGTTTTGAGGAAGATGCTGTTAAAGCCCTGAACATAATGTCCTAGTTCTTCTAATAAAAACTTTCCCCAGGGAGGTAAAGACTCCACTAACTCGTGAGCCACAATATTCTGCACAAGTGTGAGAACACCAGAATGTAAGTGCAGCACATTCTGAAGGTGTTCAGAAGCTCAGATTTAATATCAGTTAATAAATAAATCTTTTGGTATTACCCAGTACTGCCACTGCCTTGGCAGGTTTTCAAACATTAGCTCTACAAACCCAGTTGAAAATAAAACCAGTTTTAAATAAGAAGATATAATATGCAAGAGACACTGGTGCCCAGGCTGAGGATGGGGCAGGTACTGTACTCTGGAGACCCATTTAACACTCTCACAACACAACACACAAAAATTAAGCACACGGAGAAAAGCACAGATTTGCAATGCACGTCACTATTGATACTGAAAAGTTCCTCTCCAATCGAGCTGAATTACAAGTATTTTTTTTTAGCCTTCCCTTTCCCAACAACTGCCTAAACACATATAAAATAGTACACGACATAGAAAGAGGGACATCATACCTTTCAACATCTCCCTGCTTTAGTGAGGAAGAAACAAGCTGACAACAATTCAATGCAACAACCTACTCCAGCTTTCCTCTCCAACCTCTTCCCACTTGTTGCCAGGGTAACCAGTGTTTGCAGATGCCTATAGCGGGCGCCTGGGTTCATGACTTCATCACAGTTAATATCCTCTCCCCAGCTCCTCAGACACAGAATGCACTACATGCATTTATCCACACACGACAAACACACGGATTATACAACCCTGCAACCGCTCTTATCCTGAGAGCGTTCACTTTGCTATTCTGATGTACATAAAAATCAAAAATAACACTGGCAAAAATAATCACTTGGCAATTTGAAGATGTGGAGAAAGTTTAAAAGCAGTACTACTGTAACCAGCAAGCAGCTGCTCTGGTCCCTCTGCACTGAACACTTAATAATCTGATTTCATCGTGCTGCCAGGTATGAGGCATTAACATTAGTGTTATAAAACATTTTGTATGGAGTTCCAAAAAATTCTTTAGTCGTGCACTAAACCTCTTACATTACAACTGAAAGACAAGCCTAGTAAATGTGACTAGCACCTGGAAAAAAACATTTTCCAGTTTCTAACAGAAGCAGTTTGAAGTATTACAGCACAGATACATTAAAGAATATAGGCAACACAGAGTGCATGCACAAAGCACCATTTCATTATAGGAAAGAAGGAGCTGAGCTTTGAACTCCAGGACAAAATATTAACATAATTTCAGAAGAAAATGCAATAAATGAATGGACAACAACCTCAAGTGCTTAAATAAAGCACTTGCACCACTTGCCTTCATCCCTCTGCAAAATACCTTCCCCAGCAGTTCCCTGTGTCAAGACTAAAAACCTGAAAATACATCAGTAGGTTCAGCTGATTGGTACTACCTTGTTCCAACCACTTCAAAAGAGTAAGGATTGAATTCTGTGTGCCTCCAGACTCCAGGAAACACCTTCCTAGTCCCAGTAACAACTGGTTTACTCTGCACTCGTGGCCACCCACAGCACACACAGCTGCTCACACAGCTCATTTACAGCACAAGGCAGAGACTATTTTTTTCCACCCGATGGAAACGGGTCTGATCCTTTGCTCCCTGACATAGTGGAGGAAGTATCTTACCAATATTTCCAAGGAATAATACTAATGTGAAAACAATTCATTCTCTCTATTCCATCTGCCTTGCTCTCCAATGTGCTGGGAATTAATACAGCTTTTTTTCTCCACACAGCAGTTGCAAAGGCCATGGAAAGCCTGAATTTGAAGGAGCTCAGAGTTTCCTTATGAGCTGTCCTACTAAGTCAGCAGAAAGACTGCACTGGAACACAGGTTGGCTCAGCTGAACAGAGTTAAGGATGCAGAAACACAGAAACAACAGAGCCTTTAGCCACGAGGTACCACAGCACAGCAGACAGTGAGGCTACTTAGCTCATCACAGGATGTGGCAGGTACACTTGGTAGCCTTGCTTTCTCTAAATTCATTCCAAATATCCTGCCATGAATTTATTTCTAAAAAAGCACTGCCAAGTGCTTTTAGTGCATATAGCTGTAGAAAGAAGTATGTGACTTGAAATGCCAAATGCAGGAAATTACATTCAAAGCTGACACACAGAGTCGTATGTTAAAAATTAGGCATTGGAGTAATTTTGGAGGCAAAATGCTGCAGAACACAAGTTCTATTGCCCCCTGAAATAAAAGAAATCTGGTGAAGAGAAGTTTGCAGTGCAGTAGCACAGCACAGTGCTATATTTATCACTAGGTCCTGAGCAGGGGAGTGTACTGTACAATCAAATGAGACATACCCCAAAACTCTTCCTAATGCTGAGGTCAGCTGTCACAGAACATTAACGAGACTAAAATTTAAAATGGGTGGCTGCCCTGTCCCATGGCCCATTCCAACTCCCAGATCCCTCTAACAGCCATGCTGGGGCCAGTCTAACAGCAGAGACAGTGGAATTCCTGTGTCCAAAAACATTTCCTGCCATGAGCACCTGCCCTAGAGGTGCAGAAACCTGGCTGCACGCAGCTAAAGAAAAAGTTCAATCCTGAACTTCAAAAACTTCAATCCCTGAAGTTCAATCCTATCTTTCTCTTTTTGAACAAAACTTCAGTTTAAAAGAGGAAACAATGGGGCTAGATCAAAAAGGCAACAGTTTGATATTCAATTACATGAACCTTCAAATGGCATTATCAAAACACAGCTAATTGATATTTGTTTAATATCTGACTCAGCAAGGACACATCATCTGGAGAGCATCACAGCAGCACCTGTGGACAGGAACAGTCGTTTGCAGTCTCCTGCTTCTGAAATTTCTCTGAGTTACCTAACAAAAGCTGTAAGACTTTTCCTTTGCCAGCAATAGTTCACCCTCCTTTGCCCTGACAGCCAGCTAAGCACAAGGAAATTAGCAAAAGCAGCTGGCAGAAAAATCTCTTAAGTGAACGTAATGACACCCCACAATTTTCTAAGTACTTTATAAGCAACACAATACCTGTGCAGAGGACTTAAAACTACATCTCTCTTCAGTCTGCCTTCATGCAGGAATATATGTAAATTTTATGCTGCTGACAGCAATCTAAAACCAGTGAAACTGAACCATATTGTAACCATACAGCATTGCTACCATGCTCCTTTACAAAAACCTCCAAAAAACGTTTTTCAGTAGTGCAAGACATCCATAAGGCAATGACTCTCCAGGATTTTCATGGAGATCTAAGACTGCACAGGACTACAGAGCCTCCTGGAGCACAGACCTGCCCTGAGTGCACTGAACCCTGGCTCCAAACCATCACCTCACCTGCCTCTGCTGGGCAGCTGCTGCCCCTGCCCTATTTGATCTTACTGATCCAACATAGGTACATAAAAATTATGACAGTTTTAATGTCAAAGGATTTTCTGCACTACACTGGACTGAGTAAATAAAACTTAAGGAATCTGAAGTGTAAGTATCAGAAATAGACATTAAGTGTACTGAAAAATTCCTCTGGAATGAGTTTGTTTCGACAGAGGCAAATCAGCATTCTTTTACAAAGGGAAGAGGAAGAGCCATGACTGACTGGTACTGTCTGAGCACTGCAAGAAGAAATTAAGAAGTCATTCACAAACAGGAAACCCCTGCTGACATTCAGCAGTCAAGTTGTTTTCAGAGTGCACCCATTGTGAAAAACAAAAAGCTTCACGAAAAGCACGGATCAGACTAGGGGAAGCGAGAATACCAATGCCAAGGAGGCTGAAGCAGCAAGGGAGCAGAGAGAGCCCATGCAGAGCTCACTGGAGGAAGCCTGGCTGACTGCCACTGAGGACTCTTCAGCCACTAACAGGTGGGCAGGAGCTTCTGCCCCAGGACAGCACCAAGGGGTGGGCCTACAAGCATTTCAAGAGGAGGTTTAAAAGCCTAGGAGAAAGCCAGCCTTGGGAACTGAGGAAGACAGCTATCAAAAACCGGAACGAGTCAACACTGGAAACTGAGGAGAAAGTAGTGAAAGTAAGATGCACACAAGTGCCACAAGAAAACAGCAGAAGAAAAGATGCATTTAGGAGAGAAGCTTCATGCCAGGTAACTGCAATATGAAGGTAGCTCACATGAGGCCACAGCTCCTTGGTCTGCCTAACTCCTTCTGTTTCATCTTTTTTTGAGTCATCTGTTGAGAACAACTCTGCTCTACAGCACAATTTTGAATTCAACAGAAAAAACAAGGTAAGACACTGACTGCAATTAAGAAGGTTGAATGTTACTAAATACAGTCATTTAAAAAGTACCTGAAAATTTGAATTGAAATGCATAGTTAAAAGAAGGCATGGCCAACAGGGCCAAATACTTCTGTGTAAGAAAGTTGTCAAAACACTGAACTACAGGCTCTCAAAATCTGTGTTTGTCTTTGGGAATTTATGACAAGCAAACTCAGGAGCCACTGAGACCAGTATGAGGTTAAGCTCAACTTAAAATGGCAAAGTACAGTCTCCACTATTTCACTCGGAAACAGGAATTGTGGATGTCCACTGATGTCTGGGTATCTTGAAACTGCAGGGAATCGAGGTGCCATGCACAGTGTCAATACAAAGAGATGCTGTCCATGTAAAATGATGGTTTACATCCTCTGTAGTGATGCCTTAGGAAAACATTCAGTCTCCTCAGTCTTCCCAGAACTCACTACCAACCTCAAATCATGTATCAGTCGCTAAAATAAACTAAGTTGCAGACTTCTGGGAAAAGATACTCCTTACACCTAGAAGTTCTCCTATGACTCCAGCACTCAGTTACCCTACAGGGTGAAATGTCACATTTCAACACTACTGAACGTTACTGAATTCTTAGGACTTCCCACTTCAAAACTCTCTTTAACTGGAACATTTGCCTTTCAAGGATTCTGCAGCTGCCTGCACATATTTAAACAATTTAACTTCATTGCTGTCTATGCAACAGTCTGCTCATCTTTCCATGCAACTGTCCTCACGTGTATTTATTTCTCGTACTTCTGAATCTCTCAGAGTTCTACAGTTGAACTATATCTACACCTCTACTTCCCCTGTTGTGCCCATTTCCCAAACATCTGAAGTTACAGCAGGATATTCCCATGGCTTATGGAGTGCCACTTCCCTGCACGACACAAAGAACTGTCTTCCCTAGCTTTGAATTTTTAAGTTTGGACAGCTTCATCATGACCTTGCTTTCATATTGAACTGCTCAGGCCTTAAATGGACAAAAAATTAATAGCGGGGAGTCTTCTACTTGGATTTTATATTCCAACTTGGTAAATAGCTGGCTCTAAGCACAACACAGAACTTTAAATAATTCCAGGTATAAAAACCTTCTCTTGGTATCAGAACTCAAATATGAATGTTCTCCTGTTCATTCCTCATAAAAGTCATTATTGCAAGAAGGGCAGTGAAGAAGAAAATGTCAAGATTTTTCAGCAATTTAGAACCGTGTAATACTGGAACAGTGTGACAGGCTGGAAGGATTTTACCTTAATTGTCCTATTTTAGCTTCCCCAGAGAAATGTTAGGCTGAGCTAGGAAGGCTAAGAGTCCCAAGTACATTTATACCCAAATGTAGGAAGGTGTCTGGCTGAAACTGCCACCATCATCCCTCTGCTGCTGGACTCCATCACGCTGCACTCTGTACCAGTTAGTCATGCACTAGACAAAATCCCAGGAAAATATTTACATCAGAAATGTGTGCCATAGCATCAACAATGCTTGGAAAAACAAATCCTTTTCCGGGGAGAAATCAGAGAAAATGAGAGCAGCTGATACTCTCTGATGTGTAATACTTCCCCATGAATATGTAGGTACAGGTAGAGGGGATGAGACAAAAAAGTTGAAAACAGTTTACTCTAGAAATGGGAGGAGTTTTTACTCAAACAGAACTAATGGAAGGCAAATGCAAAAGGGTTGCAATAGAATTATAAATAATTCTTTTTAGAGGAGGTGGATGCAAAGGTAGGAGAATTAAAAAGAAAAGAAGAAGAAAGGACACAGCAGGAATTGGTGTCTCTCAGCTAGAGGAACGACCTGGCAGGTAGGGCTGTGAGCCAGATACAACACATGCCTTCAGCACTGAGCTTTGGAGAGAGAGCCCCTTGATCTTCAGTTTCAGGGGTGTAATTCTGGCAGATAATCCTTCCATCTCCCTCAACCAAGGCGAGGTACAGAAAACATCAAAGAAGAACGAACAATATCTAACTCTACAACCTTAACAAAGCCCAGAAAGTCAAAAGATTAAAATAAATGTTCCGACCACTGCAACGTGGCCTGGGGAATTGCAGAGAGGAAAGCACATCAGAAATGCTCGTGAGTTCTGTTTGAAAACCAGAAGAATGTATGAGTTCTTATCACCATTGTCATTCCTACACCATTCTCCTTAGTAAGTACATAACAGCTTCACAGAGGATTCTTTTTTTCCTCCTCTGTTGTCTAGGCACAAACCCAAACTACTCCCTGCTGAACAAGCCAGACAAGACATCTTATGACACCAGGCAACTCCATTCTTTTGATTCCCAAGGACAGTAACAAATGTAATTCACACACAGACTAAGCCATTCCTTCCTCATCACTCCCCTTTTCTTTTCCCTTCCTAAGACAATCTCTCTCTGGAATTGTTAAAAAGGAAAATTAGACAACTATAATACAACTGCTGATACTAGATGTTAAATTTCAATTTTGTTCTGTACTCAGAGATTAGCAAACTGGGAAAACCTATTTCTCCCTAACTTGCTCTTCACTGCTGATGAATTCAGACTATGTGCATTCAAATACCAAGGCTGATTACACGAGGAAAGAAATGACATACCAGAAGTATAAAGACAAAAACTTCACAAAGTCACAATTCCAAACTAAGAAAACATCCTGTCTCACAAATCTGGACACTATTTCCACTGTACCTTCATGCATCATTTTCAACAATACCTGTTCAGTATGTGGTTCATTCATAACTTTATCTGGGCTCCCATGACTTGTCTAAGGCACTTTGTGAGTAGTGCTGGGCCCGGGCTTGTGAACAGATGGAGTGAGCACAGGCAGCAGCAGATGCTTTTTCAGACAGTGTTTCTGCTAAAGTTGCAAGAAAGTACAGGCTATGGCAGGTGCTCTGCCACCTTAGCATGCACAGTGTCCCACAAATATTCCCAACCACCTCTCTGGGCACCCAAGGCAGGTGTGAAATTGGGTCTAATCTCACTTCACTCCCCAAAGTGGATCAGTATCACCCGGCCCAGAGATTTTTCGGCCGCTAACGAGCCGGCCTGCCATGGCAGCAGTGAAGCAAATGACAGCATTCTCATTTATTCTTTCCTCATCTAGAAAACTGTATAGGACCAATTACATAATACAGTCATAAACAAATCACATAATCATGCTATAGAATAAATAACATTTGTTTGGTTTCTTCAATCCTTTCCTGTGCTCTAACCTGGCACATAACAACACCAGGGCTATAAATAACACATTCCAGCATTCTGGTCCTGTCAGATGCCTCTTTTCTGAAAAGTGAAATGTAATAGTGATGATAAAATAACTTTCTAGACCATGTAGAATCTTCTTTATCAGTGCTGTGTATCTCCACACTCACATATGCTGGGCAGTAAGAGCTGTGTAGCTAATTATGTTAATTGAGCACCTCTAAGACAGATGTAGGCTGCTCACCAGTTTATTTTAATCGTAATCACTTTAAAATACCTTAAATCTTTTAAAACATTAAAAGAACTGGATCCTCAATTCTTCGAAGAAAACAAAATAATTTTAATTTTAATGCTCCTAGAGGTTTCAATTCCCTAGAAGAGATGACTGTTTTCAGGCTGCTATTTCACGATTTCACGTACAAGTTAGAAAGAGTGTAACTCTTTTAATCTACCCTACAAACTAAAGCACGCATTGATTATGCAGATGACCCGCTTCAGGACCAAGCCAAAAATCCGCGTAGCCTTTTGAACGCGGTGCAGCGATCAGAAAACGGGCCGGAATCAGAACTCGGGCACTCACTCACCACGTGGGAACCGACTGGAGGGGGCAGAACGTCCTCCCTGGCTGAGACTTACCACGAGCAGCATCCCCCATGCCGGGGGCAGCCTCCGAGCTCTGGCCCCGGGCGTGCTCCGCGTCCCGCTGCGGCTCCTGCGAGGGCGGCACCGAGGATGCCGAGGAGGAGGAGGACGAAGAAGAAGAGGCTGGTTTGGATTTGGAGTGCAGATCATTCAGTCTCAGGAGGTTTTCAGGAGTCACAGTGTCTGGATTCACTGGGGTGGGATGCAGCGTGGCTGGTGCTACTGGGAAGAAGCTCTCTCGGTTGTCCTTCGTGTGCTTTGGGGTTGTGGGTGCTTCTCCTGTCGACTGCACATGAAAAGGGGCAGCAGTGAGAAAAAGTCTGCGTGTCCCTAGCTCTGTGCTACCTGCTGCAGGGAGTACTGCGAGCAGCACATTTCAGAGACACAAAACACTCTCTTTAAAGTGAATATAATACAACAGTGACTCAATCACTACTCTAAAGAAATATTTCCTCCTTTATGGATTATTTTTCTGTTCTTTGTGGTCTATTTATCAAACTGGCACTTGAACGCTTATTCACATTTACAAAGTTTAATTTAACACTCCTCTCACAACATAACATACTTTCCTGAACTCTGTAATTAAGCATGAGTTACAATCTCCTGTAAACAGAAACATATTTCTTTAATTTAAAAATATGTTGACAAGTGCTTGACCTGAACAAAGATCTGCGGTGCTTTAAGAGACTTTGCAAATTATCACAAGAAATAATTCTTAGTGAATGATGTGAGAAGAAATGAAGAAAATGGAAAAATGTATTCGCTTGTGAAATAAGAAATCAGCGTAATTCCAAATTATAAATTCCTGACAGCTGCAGAACTGAGCAGCACTGAGGTCCAGTTGAAACAGGATGGGGAAGATCTGCTGCCTGGGCACAAGGAAGAGAGGCACCAAGAGCAACGCTCTTCTCCAAAGCCAGTGCTAAAAATTTAATGCAGAGTCATTTATTATATAGACAGAAGGTAGAAGTGGAACATAAGTTCACCAAAGAAGGGAATAAAAGTACCCATAAAATGAATATCTTCTCTGTAACTTCTATCAGTAATCAAAGTATTCTTACTTGTGAGGCCACAGAAAGCATTTATTTTACACTCTTTACAGTCTTCATTTAATGGAGATTTATTGGACTGTAAAAGATACAGTTAGATAGAATTCTCAGATGTTGAATTGTTTGTCTCGTACCTCTACCAAGAAAACAAAACCCTCATTTTAACCATGGTGATAAAAGTGTGAATGTCTGAAACAGAAACAGGGTTCAGCTGTCAAATGTAAAATCAAATTGGACCCTAATGTCCTAGATGATCAAAGATTTATTACAAAGCCAGAAAAGTCAGTAGAATTTCACTGAGAGAACAGAGGAACTTTCAGGTGGAGAAAACGCATACTTAAAATTCAAAGGTAGAAAGCACACAAATACATTTTAAAAAAAAATAATTGGCAGAATGTATTTTTGAAGTTCCTGAACTTGATTAATCCATCTCTAAAAAGCATACAATTAAAACCTGCCAGATTCTATGTGTACACAAAAAAAAATACAGCAACTATATTCACAACAATTACCACTGGATCAAAAAAAGGTCTCTGAAAGCAGCAAGTTTCTGATGCTTAAAGCATCAGTTCCAAAACTAAAGGTCTTGACACACAAATGGGATCACACAAACCTGAGGGAAATTGAACTGCAGAAGAAAGCCTCAAGCCAGAAGTGAGATCACTTGAGGGAATGTTTTCAGCTGTGATTTAAAGGGAAAGCCCTTCACACCCATGCACTTCACTAACTTGCATAATGGATGATGTAGACCTGACATTTCTGTGCTTGTATTGTATCCAATTTTTTTTTTCCAGAGAAACACACGAAGGTACTACTTAGTACATACATGTTAAAAATGGATCTGCACCTCAAACTGGATTTCTACAAAAATGAACAGGTATTTGCAGAGCCAGATAGAGGACAGTTAGAAAGTAACTCAGCAGTATTTGGATGGTATTCAGATGAGAAATTATTAGAGAGAGTGCAACCCCATGGAATAATTGCTGCTGGAAGGGACCTGTGGAGGTCTCTGCTCCAGCTTCCTGCTCGAAGCAGAGCTGCCTTCCCAGTTCCATCACTTTACTGGGGGGCCAGGGCCAGCCCAGTCCAAATACTGCCAGGGAAGGACGTTCAACAGCCTCTCCAGGCCCCTTTCTAGTGTTTTACCACCTTCCCAGTGAACATTTGTTTCCAATCACTTCATCCACATTTCTCTTGCTGCAACTTTAAATGGTGCCTCTTGTCTAGTTCCTTCCTTTCTGCTGAAGACCACAATTCCACAACCTTATCCTCCATTATTCTTCTCCTCACCAGGATGAAGTATCCCAGCTCTTTTTCCAGAGCACTGAAACATTTTATTTACAAAAAAGAATAAAGCTGAAACTAATATGATGTTTGTGACTTGGGAAAACCATGACCAAAAATTCTAATGTGTAGTCAAAAAGTGCAGCCATATATAAAAGAAAGCAACACAAAGATTATTGTGTTTGTATTTTAAAGGGAACTTTCCAGATGTGACCTGGTGAAGAGTTGTCTCAGGCTGCTGCAAACAGACAGGTTCTTTTCAACCCAATGAAACAGAGACTTTGGGAGGAAAAATAAAAAACCTAACATTGACTTTGTTTTCTCAAAAGTGAGGGTGGGGGTGGAAGAAAAAGGAGAAAGCTTTCTTTAAATTCAGAGGCAAGCATTAAAAACCCCATCGCTGGCTACTGTGCACTCTGCAACTCACAGAGCCTTAAGAAAGGGGATTTAAACCTGCTTTATGCATTTTTACTGCACTCAGAAACTGAAGACCATCCAAAAACTGTAAGCACAAAGCTAAAATGAACACCACAGTGAGGCACATGTTCTTTAAAAGATTTTGGGCTTAGTGCAGGGCACAACAGCTCAGGGAGTGTCACTAGCTACACTGCTCAGGACTTAGGGGGCCACATTTCATCATCTTGCAGATCTCCGGGAAAACACAGGACCTCATAACACCCAGCTGAGAAACAAACCCAGAAAAACTCACTACAGCAAGTCTTGGATTTGCCAGAAGACTTTTATGTTCATGTATCTCCACTGCTAAACCAACAGTAAGGCATAATAAAGATTGTTTCCCACAGACAGACAGTAGGAAACTGAGAGGCAGTGACAAACCTTTACCAGTGTTTTATGTGGTTTCTCATCAGAAGATTATTTTTTAGTTTTTACTTTGCTGTGGTACTAAGACAAAAATGCAGTCAGCTCTGACTCAGTCAGAATTTCTCCTTTTCCCCTCTCCAATCCATCTCCCCATGCTCAGTGCCTCTGTTACCACCACTATTACAAAGTGGCTGTAGTCACCAAGAAGAAATGAATATTGTCTTACAATTAATGTTACTTACAGAACATGTGAATATAACTGAATTAAGATAAAAACTCTTTGATCTGACTTCTTCCTGTCTTTCACTGGAATTGCAGGTGCCTCTAGTCAAGACTGGACCTCCTTCTAGATTTTTTAAGAAAACATGAGGTACTTCTTTTCTCTTATTTCTGTTATTGGTTATATTTCTGTTATATTCTGGTACTGTTATTTCTCTTCTTAAAAAAACTCAGCAAAAACTGTTTTTCATTTTGAAGAATGTATAAAGCCGAAATTTAAATGAATGTCTGTAAGAATTGCAACTGTTTCTGACTTAGGTTACAAAACCAGTCTCTTTATTTGTTATAACCTTGACTGTTTCAGCATACTCCTCAAAGAGCTCATTTAGCTTCACAGAGGTGATGGACAAACCCTTCCCATGTTGAAAGCTGATGTGAAAACAAGTAAGGAAAATGCTGGAAATCCAGCACTGGGACAGCCTTCCACCAATAAAATTATCAGCAAAAGTGTAGAGTTTTTTCACAGATGTTACCAGGAGAAATAGCTCCCTACAGTTTCCCAGTGAGGCACTTCAGCAGCAGCTAAAAGAAATCCAGCATTAAGACAAAACATGAGAAAAATTTTACTTTGTAGCTTGTGTAAATCAGAAACCAGAGAACCTGACCAAGGGTTTATTTTTACCATAGTTACTGTTTTTTCAAAACATATTTTGAAAAACAAATCCTGCAGCAACCTTCCCGCTCCTGCTTTTGGGAGGGCTCACTGCTCTGTGGCTGTGGGAAAAATTGACAACCAAATGTTCCAAAGAAAGGGAAAGTGACAGCTTTCCCAACAAAAGTTTCCTAATGAAAGAGGCTGGAACTGCAACAGTTACATAACATTTTCTTGCGATTTTTTTTTTTTTTTTTTTTTTTTTTTTTCCATTAATCCCATTCCTGA
>WAAG01045867.1:17252-40346 GCA_013390105.1 Tichodroma muraria
TGCCTGAGTTTAGCACTCTGGTGGGACTGAAGTCAGAACCCACCTCACGCAAAGGTGTGCCTTTTCAGAAGGACACCAGCACATCCCACAAACCCTGGAAGCTGTCACATGAACTGCCTGCTGGCCACATTCCTCAGTATTACCACTCCAACTCCTGCTCAATATTGTGTTTTAATTAAATTTTGCCTATCCATTCTTTTTTTCCCTCCCTCCAACTCTCTACAGCAGCATTTGAAAGAAATCTCATTTGGAAGTTCTCTTCTAGGTGCATCAGAAATATCAGCAATATCCATGATCAAGATTCTGAAGAACCTCATATTTCCCAAGACCACTTTATATATAGAAAATAACAAAGGCTTATATACATATGATTGAGCTCTAGCCTAACTAAATCCCCCATTAACAGAAATGCATGCAGGGGCTCAATGTCCTGCTCTACATGGGCAGCCATATTGCAGCAACACTTCCATACACAAAACATCATTATTGGACCAAGAGAGACCAGGTAGCAGGATGAAAAACATTAATATACAAAGTAGAAGATAAAAAGTGTCTTTTCTTTCCTTCATGTTCACTTAATGATTGCTTTCTGCAGGAGACAGAAGGAGGAGAGCTGTTAATTATATCAAGAATACACCTCCAGGATAGAGTGAGAGGGGGATGCCATGGCAACTGGCAAATGCAACAGTGAACAAAATGGTCACCCTTTGGTAGGAGACCATGAAAGAGCTCGTCCTTTTGTCCCCCCCTATCCCCACCTCCTCCTTCCCCCTCCTTTCTTGTCATCTTTGCTGCATTAATAAAGCATACAGACAACTCAGGAAAAACAACTTTTTCTGTAAGCAGTCTCTGACGTCTTGATGTGCAGGAAGAAAAGATGAAAATTAGCAGCATGTGGGTGGAACACAAAGGGGGAGAAAACATATGAGATAGAAGATGATTATTTTCTAATTATTTAATATTCTCCTAATCTCCTCCCTTTCCCAGCAAAGTGCCTTTAGAGAAGGCTTTTAGCTGTTTCCTGAAGAGAACAGCTTGGTGGTTTTGTTGCTTTGTAGGGTTTTTTTTAATGTGAGAATTTGAGAAAACACTCTAGACACCCAAGGCAGTTCAAACAAGTCACTCTCAAGTTTTCCCCTTGAAGGAAAAAGCCTGAGAGCCCATGTCACTGCAGTGCTGACTGCATTCCACAGCAGAAGGGGAAAAGTCCATGGGAGTGCCCTCTAGCTTCACTCACAGAGGAAAATGTTTTCCTATTCCAAGTGAATATCACATTCACTGTAAGGTCCAGCACAGGGGCTGTACCATCACCAGACTCCAGAGTCAACCTGAGCTCCTTGTGTGAGGTTTCAACACAGCCCCCACAGATCAAACCCACCACTGATCCCACAGAATTCTTCAGTACGAGGCTGTGGATTCAGACTACTCATCAGCAGCCCTGGGAAGAGGTAAACACCGGTGGAAGGAGGAAACAAGACCCCAGTCACCTGTTCTGGAACTAGAGAAGGGCAGGAAGAGCACCAGAACAGCACCACCCCTCAGGAACTACCACTTTTATATTACAGTAGCAGCAAAACTTTATAAAATTGGGGATCACCCTGGCAGCCTGCCAGGAGCCTGAAAGGCTCATTTGCATAACCTGATTGTGTTTCTAATAAAATTCATTGTTTTGATTCTGGTGGTAGCTTCACGAAGCATCGGTTTTAATTAAACCTGACACTGCAATGTGCTGATGTGTTTTGACTGTAGGTTGAGACAGGGAAATGGGGAGAGCACCTGGAGTTTGGCACCAGCCAGGGGGAGAAGGTGGCCACGGGTGTGTCACTGTGGAAGAGGTGAGTGAAGCAAAAGGTGAAAGGGAAGATTTGGGCAGTCAGAGCCGAGCAGGGAGAGCCCGAGGCTTGCCAGATGGAGCAGGAAAGAGCAGTCGAAAATTTCCTTTCTCTCCCTGACACTTCAGGGATGGAGCTGGTCCCAGAGAAGGATTTTTTTGGCTAAGGCAGCAGTGAGTCTTAAATAACTCAGCAATATTGAAATAGCCCCTTCTCATGACATTTGGGTGATGTACTATACCTTGAAGAGCCAATAGAAATTTCAGCTCCTACAACACGACCCGTTACCAGGGCTTTCTACACAGAGTCCCATATTCTCAGGGGTCACAACACAGGACCAGAGACACAGTGGCATTCTGGAACTTTGCCTCTGGACATTCTTGTATTTTTAGAGATGATAAATCCTGTGTGCAGTGTTGATTTTTACAATGTTTTAAGGTATTTGTTTTATATAAATTCAGTTCTCAGGATTAGTGATACATTAGATCCCAACACACAACCACAGAGTTTTAACTGTCATGACTTTCATCACTGGTGAAAGGTGTAATTTTAGTATTAAGGAATTCAATATTAAGTCCACAGTAATAAAAATACCTTTTCAGATTGCAGGAAAAAAGAAGACAGATGGGTTCTTAAACTGAAGTATCTCCACATGCATTTATAGAATATTCTGTGCAATACAAAGCTTCATCCTAGCTTGTACTGCAATAACTTTCCCATGTCAATATGTCCTTAACAGCATAAAATGAAGAATTTGGTAAGAGCAATTTTAGGCAGTCAGTGGAAAGGCTTATTAGGAATTCTCTAATTATCTAGAATCCTTACAACTGCTTTCTGCCAACATGTCTCCTCCTTGGTACCCAGGACCACATATTTAAGTACAATGCTACTTCAAAATCAAACTAGTCTGCCTCAATCTCTCCTCCTCCCTCAACAGGGCCTCCTTCGTATTCCATTGCCAGGGACCATTAATTTCATACGAAAATCACAGTTGGCAAGACTAAAAATATAGCTCAGAGCAATAGATGACTGCTTTCAGGATCTCTGCAAATCTTTCAGATAACATTCTCAAGCAGAAAAATCAAAGAACAAGAAACCTTCAAAATGCTGCTTGATCAGAAAGTCAATTAATCTCCAGTGTAACTTTAGTTACTTGACTGCTCATGACCCAGCGACCACCACTGGATTTCAGCCCATTTGATAGGTGTGTATCAAAATTCACACTTAAGAATTTAAAGGGAAAAGGACAAAAAGTAGAGGAATTACTTTTGGCAACACGTTTCTCCACAACACCATCAATATCAGCACTTAAAAATGTTGCATCAGCACTCTGTAAATCATGAACCAAAATGTGCTGAAGTTGATGAATATATCACTGAAAAAAAAGTATTAATATTGAATACTGAAAGAAATGCCCCAGCAACTTGCATAGAACACAATTTTATATCAATTACAGGAATCTCCCAATGGAAAACACTCCAATTTCTCCAGATCTCCAGGAGCACTGGAACTTATCATGGCAAGGTTTTGTACCACTGACTTTTCCTGCCTTCTTCAAAGCTGGAAGCCAACCTTTCTCAGCCACTTCCCACATTTTTAGCTGACTTTGAAGGTGATGTGCCTCTCATTGGCTCAAACGTGTTAGCAGTGCATCACTCATGACAACTAGAGAGGATTTCTTAAACCAAGTCAAAGGGTCACGGCATTGCCAAGCTATTAAAAAGATTAGATCTCCTCACAGAAGTGTAAGGACCCACTTTGTCCAGTTCCACTTACTGATTGCTCTGCTGTTTCCTGCCTGTGCCTGGAGAGGCAGAGAAGGAGATTTTAACATAGTTATTAAATATTTAGGTTAGAAACTCTGACTGGTCTGGAAGAAAGTTGAAAAGTCAGAATTTAAGTAATGCCTAATTTTAGTAGCAAGCGAAAACTTTCATAAAGAAACCACATAACGCTTGGAACTTTAAAATACAACAGCCAGCTGAGAAAGACATATATCAAGGTGCATTTTGTGTTTTTTTTTTTTTTTTAAATGTCAATTTCTTGGGCTAAGTGACTGAAGAACCACAGGCCCTGCAAACCCACTCAAACTATCCAGGAACAAAGCATTTCCCTCGGCTGTGGCAGCTCTGTACATGACATCATTTGCTTACAGAAGGCAAATACTTGCCAATTTTAAATAAAACAGGATTCAGTCTGCTGAAAACAGACAGATGTCTACAAGAGTGGCTATTCCTGTGTCTCCACACTAATTCACAGTGCTGTACGAGCAGCTTCACACAGCTTGCAAGATCCTGCTAGAAGCAGAGGAAAATGAGACTGCAGGATGTAATAACCTCGTTAGCTGGGACTGCTTCCTAAAAGGGAAAGCTTCCAAGTGCAGCATGCTAAGGGCTATGTTTTATTTCAAGTGATTTAACAGGAAATCTTATTGCTTCCAGTGCTGTTAAATACTGGCTCACCTATTGTGTCTACTCTCAAGATTAGTTTGTGTGCAGGTTTTCCACCATTCTCATGTTTTGTCACATGCCTGAGTAACTGGTGACTCTGCTGGAAGAACTGGAATAGCAATGACATTCCCAGAACCTTCAAGAAAGCCCAGCAAGGAATTGGGTTGATACATGAGAATTTGGTGAATGTTTTTAAAAAGGTGAACACATCCAAAAAAGCAACAGTAATGTTACTTTTTAAAGAAGCTTTCTAGCAAATTCTTTTTATTTTAATGTCATAAATCAGTGTGATGACGTCTGTTTCTTCCCCAAAATAAACTGAAAAAGACTTACCATGCTGAGCTAACATTTATTTATTAAAAAAATTTAAAATCTGAAATACCAGACTACAAGCAAGCCAACACTTCCACTAAATACCTCTCTTGACATTTCTGTTCATTTCTATAGTTCAATGGAACAATGTTACCGACTTCCTGAGGGGCACAAATTGGAGAAAGTTACTTCCATGAAAACCTAATAAAGAAAAAAAGCTACCTTTCCTCTTATATCCTCTCCTATTACTCTGCTAAGAGATAAGCTATACAAAAGCACGTTTTAACTGAACAAAAATTATGGAAAGTACAAATCTAGTAAATACTTTGGGGCTGCAAAATGAATACCAACAAATACGTCATTCATCCAGTTTTCTTCTTGCCTTTGATTTCACATTAAGGACTGATAAATAATGATCCCTTTAAAGCCTACAACTGTCTGCTGGGTAAACCCAGAAAGGTTTAAACCCAGAAACTAGAAGCTAAAAACAAACTGAGTAACAGTTTGTTTTTAACAGAGTTAAAGGAAACTCTGGAGCAGAGTGCAATGCCAGCAAGGCAAGAGCTGATGAGGTTGGAGCCCTTAGGGAGCAGAGAGAAGTAATCACCATCCATGAAATGCTGGGCTAGGATGTGGACATTAGGAAAACTGTGGTATGCCATAAATATTTCAATTTGAAGATCGTTCGGGGTTTTCCCAGCAGCTTTCGGGCATGAAAACCATCCTGCAAGCCTGACATAAACAGTAGCACTGACCCTGACAAAGGGGATGATCTTCCTACTAATGTAGCCCAACTTATCTTAGATGACACCAATACAAGGAAAGTAGGTATTTCTAGGTGCTGCAGACACTCAGCAACAGGTTTGCCCGTACAGACTCACAAAAGCTTGTTAACAGCACTCAAAGGCTTCAGAGCTTACCTGTTTCTGTGCTGATGCTCCCATATGCACCTGGCAAAACTTGACTGCCTGTTCAAGTGCTGCTTCTTCATCCACCTGAACACAGAATCACAACTAATGAAGTCATAATTACTTAGCTCATCTATAAATCTAATTAAATTGAGATGAAATGGGGACGTAGAGCATGGGAGCAAGAGGGAGAAGCAGCAGTTCTACAGCAAAATGCTGACCTTAAGTTATTCAGGAGCACACATCCAAAGATAAATACTCAGCTCTCTCAATTCAAACTAACATTTAGCTGAATAAACACCACGTAACTGGTACTACAGCCCTTAACTCATTTCAGAAATTTAGTTTCAAAACATGGAGGGTGCTACTCCCTATCCCCAGCAATGGCCTTGGCAAGAGAATGGTTCTTTGGGAGGTGTTTATCTCCTCAAGTTTTAAACAGATATAGGGCTAATTTCATACTGCTTGGTTTAGCAGTTCCTGTTAGATCCTAAAACCATGTCTGAGGCCACACAGAGAATTGACAATTAACCACACAATACCTGTTTAATCAGCATGTATGTTTCAGACATGATCTTCTCAATTTTGCCCAGGTCATAGGCCATAACTTTCTGACCTTGCTGCCAGACTCGATAAGCATCGAGCAGAAGTGTTTTTCCAGACTCCACATCCTCAAGTAATTTCCTCTTCCTGCTTGACCTCTGGACAGGTTCTTCTGTAGGTACTGCTTGAACTGCTCCTTTAGCTGCCTGCTGCTGGTGTTTTGAGCTGATACTGAGCTCTTCCAAGGAAAGTTCTGGAGTCCGGCTCTCCGGAGCTCTGTCCCTTGCGTTCCTGCCGGACTGCAGGCGCTCCAGCTCGCTGCGTTTACACGAAGAATCAATTTTTTCAGGGTCATTGGAACAGCCATCAAGATCCATAGGTTCAACTGAACCAGGGCCAGGGAGCTCTTTAATCTCCTTGTCATTCCTGTCCTCCTGCTCCAGTATGTCCATAGCATTGGGAATTTGTCCCTGGGTCACTTCCTTCACTCCATTTTCAGTACTGTGTGCTACTCCATCTGATAAAACGGGCTTTTTGGGAAGGACATCTTTCCCCTCTTCAGCACTGGTTTTATTGGAGACGTCTGTTGTCATCCTTCCTGAAGCAAGGCTAGAAGACTTGGAACCCTGATCTTCTGAAACCTTAATAAAAGAAATCATTCTCCTCTGTTATCATCGAAATCAGAAAGCATTTGAGCGCAGCTGTGACTATCATGAATATTGACGAGTACCTTTCATTACTGCTTCTGCTGAAAAAAATGCATTTATTCTATGTTCATTCTTTTTTGTTCCTCAATATTAATTAATCCAGGCCACAAATCTTACAATTAGAAGTATTTTAATAAGTGAAAACACCACAGAGAAGTGTCAACATCTCATGCTGAACCAAAGCCACAATGTTTAATTTCCCTCACTACTTCAGTCCGTTCCAAAGGATCCAACTAAATGAAATCCAAGGTTTTAATTGCACAGTCTTTTCTTCTAACATATTAAAATCAAAACCAAACCTGTTTCTTTTGGCAGCTGCAGATCAAGTTCAAGTTTAAGATTCTTTCCTTTCGTTGTTCTTACATAACCTTCTTGTTAATAGATCAAGAAGTAGGAAAAACCCTGCTATAGTATTTTACTTTTTGTACCTTTACTTTGGTGATGTTCCAAAGGTAGAAAACCTCAGTACTTCATCTCTTCTTTCAAAAATTGGCAATGATACAACTCTTACATGCAGATTTATGAACAATTTCATATACCGAGTTCCAGTGTTCTTGACAATGTTTTCACTTAATTTAAAATTAAGTGAAAAATAAAATTACTTATTAAACCTACAGTCTGTTAACTTAGAAAACCCTCAGGAACAAGTTCTTCCTTGAGTGTATTCACCAAGTAAAGCTCCAATATCCAGATCCCTTAACCTGAAAACTGATTAGCTTCTTATCACTTCTAAAAACTAAATCTAGATTACAATTATACGCAATAATGAGTGTGGTGCTGTCAAGGACTAGCAGTGAAAAGTGTCTAGGCATGTAACACCAAGCTGTCTGGGGTTGTTTTGCAAGAGGAATTTGAGTTCATTTTAAAAGGAAATTTCCTATAGACCCCACCTGAAAATGGAGCTCTTGCACACCACATGTATCTACCATTACTTGAAGTTTAAGGGACAGTCAGACCAAACTTACTGCAATCCATTTTCCAAACCTGTATTTTTTACTGAATTTCAAAACAAAAAAAAACACCAACGCTGGAAGAAAATTTTCTGTGTAGTGGCATATCAACAAAAGGCATTAGAAGTGCTTGCTTATAAATGCAGCCCTTCAGTCTCAGGAGATCTAAGGAATGAGCGAACCGAACGCTGCAAAACCGAATGCCTGAATTACAGCCAGGAAGGGCACGCTGCTCACCTGTGTGAGATCGTTGAGAGTGTCCTCCAGCACCTTCACTGTGAGCACAAAGGCTTGCTGGGCCAGAACCTGGCGATCTGCATCACGCAAGTACTTCCTGTGCCACAGCAAGAGAGCAGAAATGAAGTTAGCTGCCGAAAGCTCACGGCACTCTAAAAGCAAGAACCGGGATGTTGAAAGAAAAGCAAGAAAAAGCCAATGCAACAACTTTAAAACATAAGAAACATCTCCAGGTGAGTACTGAAATATAATGATATTGGGATATAACAGTTTAGCTCCGTTTTCCTCCACCTCGCCCCACCCCACAAGCATCAGAGATGACAAACAAAGCAGAAGACAGCTCTGTCTACAAACAGAGGGAAGGGGAGAAATGGGAAAACACCAAGCAACCAAACCCAGAGCAAACGAGGCAACCAGATGTACAGTTTTCTTGTATCAAGCCTTCTGTGCCCCTCAAATACCAGCTTTTTATTCAATCCTTTTTTTGAAAAAGAGTATTATAGTTACACAAAGCTATGCTGAACTCTCAGGTGATTTTCATGTTCTGGATAAAGCGTGCATGTGAGATTAAGGACACCAGCAAATCCTCTCTCTTTGATCATATCAGTAGCCTTTGCATCCAGGATTTTCAGAGCTAAAACATGGGTGTGCTACTACCTTTTTCCCTAGTTAGTGTTACAAAAAAATAATAATGTATGTGTAAAACATTCACTCTATAGCTTCTTTTAATTTACTAGAGCACTGTAATTTCAGTGTATTTGGACACAATGTTTTAGTCTGCTTTCAAGCAAAACAATTCCAGCTGTAAATCCCACCTAATCAAGTTTAACGGAAAACTTAATTTCTATTTCAGAATTAGCTGGTTTTAATGAGAGGCCTAGAAATCAAGCAAATAACCCTGAAGGGTACTATTTCACTCAAAAGGCTGACATTTTAAATACACATATTTCCTCTCTATGATTTTAGGTTAAATTGGTAATTTTGTTATTTTTTGCCTGAAAAGCAAACCATAAACATCTGACCGCTCATTAGTCCAGTAATAACTAAAACCTCCCTATTTTTAAAAATAGGGTTGTTCCAGGCATATACCAGACACACCCAGAATATCTGTATTTCTAAGATCCTCTAACAATTGCAGCTCACCACAGCTGGCACGGGCTGATCCAACATGTCAAATTACTTGTTTTTTGAATTCAGTCTAGACTTACAAATAGCATAATATTTTTAGTACAGCTAAGGGTTTGCTTAGGACAGAATTGAAACCTTCTATGGTCCAGTTCTTCTGATATGTTAAAAGTCAAAGTATTTTTGGCTTCAAGTTTGCTGAACAAGTGGTGACATATTCCCAGACACACTACAATCCATGCAAATTCACATGCACTCACACTCAGCAACACATGAAGAAACCTCCAACTTACTGCCATCAATCATTCGAGTTTCTTTTCTTAAGCATTTGCCAGAGACCAATTGCAACATTTCCCACAGGACAACCTACTAGAATTTTACCTCAGTTGCTTCAATGTTTTCCTTGGACGTTTATTTTGGTCTTCCCATTGATACGAGTCCATATATAGCTCACACTAATAGCTTCTTTTTTCTTAAATAAGGTTAATGCAATTAAAATTAGATCACCCCTGAACAGGATGAGCTTTTTAAATAGCATCAGCTGCCAAGAGGCACATAACCATTGTTCAGGCCATCAAGGATTACAGGAAGGCAGGATGCTGGGCCGTGACCTCCGCGCTGCGCTCAGCTCTTACGCAAGAGCGGGCAGAGGGTGCCCGAGTCACGACGCTCCGCTCCTCCAGAGAATCCCTCCACGTGACACACCACATCTGAAAACCTGGTAAGGCACCTCTGAGTTTCAACAGAAATCATGAGAAACTCTAGGCTACATTACAGAATCGTAATCCTGAGAAAAATTAGCCATCATTCCACTATATTCCCAAGGGAATCTGTCCAAAGACTTTTTTTTCCTGAACAAAGAACAGCTTTAAATAAAACAGTCAAACAGCGAACAAAATACACTCAAAGCTTTACAAAGTAATGGCTTAAAATAAATCTATCGTACTTTCCCTGATCAGGGGTCCTCTGCAGCATAGATGAGACTTTGAGCAAGGTGTTGTAATCCTTTAGCTGTGCCAGCACGTTCAGCAGCAGCACGATCGAGCGGTTCATATGAGAGGCAAAACTGCCCGGGCGGTCGATCTCATCCACGGGGATGCGCCAGATTCCCTGCAGAGAAAGGAAGAGGGGCAACCTTTCAAGAGGGATCCAACAGAAAAGGACAGAACCATGAAAATACGGGTCAGATTCCGCAGCACGCTGAATTTCACCGAGGGCCAGGGGAACAATGCAAACAGGGGACAGACAAAAGCTGTGGTCCCTCAGGCAGTGAGATATGGATTTAGACCTGGATTTGAAGGCAACTGATTCTTGCCAGTAGCAAAAGAGGAAGGCTCACAGAAGCCACAGCACACCTTCTAAATATGCCTCTGAACTGATCCAAGAAAAAGCAAGCAAAGCCCAGATTACACTGTGCATTTTTCTTCAGCCTTACTAAGTCAAAGCTCAACTAACCACAAAAAATAAGGAATAACTTGAAGTAAGTTTTCCCAGCCTGAGAACTGTTAATATGCAGTCACAGCAAGTTTCTATCTTCAAATAATCTTGTTACCTGTAACATCTTAGGAACTTGGTTAGTGCCTTGATATCATCAGTGCTCACTGTGGCCTAACCAGTCCAATAGGAAGAATCAGATTCCTCAGCAGAATCCATTTTCCAGTGGCAGATTCAAATACTTGGCCATACATCCTTCTAATTAAATTTCTGGGACAAGGGAATCTTTGGGGAGCAAGGCTGGAGACTGATAGCAAATACAATTTAATAAGGATTAGTCAGCTCAGATTTTGCCATGTCTAATACGTCTAACACGATTGTTTTCAGGTGTTTATTGTGGGTGCTGTCAGCACCCTACTCAACCACACATAAAAAATGAACTGCACATAATACCATGCCTGCCATGTCAGGATGGGACTTCTATCATGATCATTCACAAAAACTGCTTCTGCATCAGTGCAAACCCTTCCCTCATGCTTTATTCGGTTCTGAAGCTTTTCCTGGAGTAGCTTTCCAAGATGAAAATCCTCCGATCATGTAAACAATTTTGTGACAAGGCAGGAAAGAATAGTCTCATTGACAGGAGTACCTGACTGAGAAAGAGTTTGGCTTTCCAAACCTGTTCAGAGAGCATGATATACAAATATTTACTCCTTTATCTTTGTTTAAAGGTCTTGCTTCGATTTGTTTAGCTTTACTTTCAGTGTGATCAAAACTCTTCGGAACTTAATACAAAGTGGAAACAAAGAAAATGATTACTGCAATCATAAATGACATTTGGCCAGAAAAGCAGATCCATAATCCCCTGTGTAAAATGGACCCTTCCCTTGCACATCTGCAGAAAATCCCTAGTTTCACTCCATGAGATGTATAGGAACTTAGGAAAAAACAACAGAGAAATATCAGTGGTTTAGTATCAGTGTTTTTACATGGAAAACAGTGACTTCAACTAGATATAATGCACAAACTAATCTGCCAAATTTTCTCACTCTTGCTTTCGCTCATGCTTTCTCTTACTTGCCAGTGATCACAGTGAAGCTGGTTCTTCCTCTTTGCTTCACGAAGCTTTCTTTCAAACTCTTTTTTGTCACTTCCCTTTTCCAGAATGTACCTAACTAAAAGCGCACTATGGCCAAGCCCCAGCTTCCTCCCATTTCCAACAGCCAATGTCCACAAACCCCTCCCGTGGCTTGGTGGCCAAGAGCTCATGAGCTCACAGGCACATACAGATCCTGCAGGTGACACTTCTGTAAACTAGCACACACTTCTATTTAAATAGAGATGCTTCTTCTTCCCTCAAACCACACAATGGCTCTCTTTTCAGCCTACAGATGAAACACACATTCTGGAGCTGCTATTTTTTGCTTCTCTGCACATATGTAAACTGGGTTTCTGCCAAATCCCAAAACAAGTGAATGCCTCATAATGGCACCACATTGAAACAACCTACTTAGCCAATTTAACTACACAAAACAATTTATGGTCAACTACAGCACACTGTAGGAGTGGAACGCTGCCAATGAGTAGGTAGGTTCCTGGTCTTTTTCAGCATTATCTCATCCTTCATTTGAATCAGGAGGATCACTTGGATCAGATAACCGTATCTGGAATTAGTTGGAAATAATTTTGCAGCTCCCTCTCACATATCCCATCTATACATTTTAATGCCACCCTGAAAATTCAACAATGTATTAGAACCATTTTCAATGACAGAATATACAAACTGCATCCAGAAAGCCAGGAAAAAGTCCCTCAGATAGAAACAAAGTTGTGTGCTTTGGAGAATGCTGCTGTCTTCTACAACAGGGCACAGCAGAAGAGGTTAAATTAAAACTCACATTAAGGGTGTTCAAGTTTACCACTGCAACTGCAAAAATAGGACTGATTTTAAAAGGGAAGTCACTAACTTTTCATGTGTTGACTTGCAGCTTTATAAATGCAAAACAGCAATAGATAGGGGCCCAATGTTACATACCTGCCTGTTCCACAGGCAGCCTCAAGCCAAAAGCAGAAAGAAACCTGCCTCCAGAGCAATCTTCATTCCATCACTGCGATTTTATTAAGCAATATGCAAAACACCGACGTTAAAATGAGTTTATCAGAGTTTATTTCATGAGTCATGAGGAACTTTTAAGACTGCGATTTCAATCAGAACCTAAAGAATGCCTTGTGTAAATCTGTCCCAAAGAGAAGTTTAACAAAGCCCATCAGGTACTAATTTTTCCTTCCTAATTATCAATAAACTTCAGGAAGAATACTTCTAAACTCAGATCACACACTGCAACTTTTTTTAAGAAGCTCAATGTTAGGCTTTTAATTTTTAACAAAGCTTAAGAAATATACAAATGCAAAGTTTGTAAAGATATAACTGGGGAGAAGACCAGGAACTATTATTTAGTTTGACTAAAATTAAAGTTTTTATATCATCGCTTGGAAACTGAGATTTGTCAGCAAAGTACCTCTCTTGAAAGTACACTCACAGAAGAGTGCAGATCCTCATGACAACAATTCCCAGTTCTTTGAAAGGTTTTGTTGCTGGCCATGGCCACTCAGGGTACCTGACAAAATGGTACCCTGTCCTGCAGGGTGTCAAATGTCACCATGTCCTGCAGACAATTCAAGGTTGCCAAAGGGATGCAGAAGAGCAGAAGTCACCCAGAGACTTAGACACTTCCATCTGCTCAACACAAAACACTGAGGAGTGTCTCCTCACCCACGTCGGAATTTCAGATTCTGCCTTTGTTACTTCAGTACCCTTTTCTGAGGTACATTTTGGGTTTATGTCATGTCCCTGTCTGAAAGAGTTTGGAATTTTTTCTTTGGGAGGATATAAAGCAGAGAAATCCATAGAACACAGACCGCTTCTAAATCTTCTAATACACAAATAACTTGATCCAGCTCATCTGGCCACCAAAAGGATTTTGCATCCAACGCCCGCTCGTGTTTGCTGGCCACCATTCCCACTGCTGAAAGGGTCTCCTCCCTGCTGCCACAGCCAGCAGAGCTGTTTACACCAAACCAGAGGAAGGAGTGAGACACTTCCAACAACTCCAAAATGCCTCTCAAGATCCAAAACATCAGGCTGCTCTCCATGCCTTCCTGGCAAAACAAACACGCTGCAAGAGTGGGGGCGGGGGAAGCCTGACACACACTGCTAGGAAAAAATAAATCTGGGAGGAGAGAAAACCCTGCAGAGAACTTAATACTGAACATAACATTAAATATAAAACTGAATAACGAAGCCAGTCTACCATAATCCTGGTGACACCTCTACAATTCTTTTTGAGCTTGGAATTACTGCTCTGCCTCCCCTTGCAGAACTGCAGGCTCGGGAGGAGGGCGAGCAGGAGAGGACGGTGCTGTGAGCAGAGCTGAAGCACTGTGGTACTTTCTAGTTCAGTCACTGAAAATAGAAAGGAAGGAAGTGCTTATTATTCCTTCACGCTGCTTACTCCAGAACTTTAGGGGAGGGGATTCCCTGGGGTTTAGGAATGCCTCTCTGAGGAGGAGAGGCTGACAGATCCCAGCAAACCCCAAAGTTCCCTGGGGATGGCTGCTGCTGCCACGGCACAGCTCCAGGGTAAGCCATTTTCTAAGCACAGATCAAACTTTACTCCCTCAGAGCTCCATGGCTTCTCTTCTCAACGAAATGGAGAAATGCAAGTCATGCTTCAGATGATCCAATCCACATATAACAAGCAAACACATAAAACCCACACTAGTACAAATAAAGACTTCCCATTACTTAACTCCCTCTTTTTCATGCCTTTTTTTTTTTTCCAAGAGGTCCTGAAAGTTCAAGTTGCACTACATACAACAAACTGGATTCCAAGTGACCAGACCAAAACCAAACTTTTCTTCATTTGTCAGTCTCAGTAATGTCCTCCTAAGAGCCTTTAGTAAAAATAAATATAATTTAAATGTAATTTTAAGATTGCTAGAAAGTATGACAAAACTAGCAAACTAACTAATTAAGTGGTTCAGGGAAGGCACCAATTAATAATGCAACAAGCTACATGATATTTCAAAATCATGAAGTTGAACAAAGCACAGCTGTATAATTCCTGGAAAGCTCCCACTTTTCTAAACTTTCTAAAATCTCCGCTTTTACACAGGGTTAAGCACAGCATACTGAAATACTACCACTTTTACTCATGTCCTGTCTTCTTAGTTACTTACATAACTTTAATGTCTTGCTCTGGGTGCCTGCAGAGGAAAGGAATATGGTTCAAGCTGAACAGATTCAACACACAGGGTTTGAGATTTCTCTATTTGAAGTTAGGAAGGTCCAGCAGAGACCCCTGAATATCCCCACTCTCCTCTGTAACCATTGTTTTATTTAGTGCTCTGGAGTGTGTCTTTGCCTGACTCACAACTTCCTGCTACCTCTGAGCACAACCATTAAAACCACTGCCCCCTCCCCCATTTGGCAAATTACTAAACCACCTTTCCTCATCCAATCTTAACAAGCTCCCATATCTCTGATTATTTTACTCTGTCACCTGATTTTGAAATTTCTTCTTCTCTACAGATAATTCTATTCTTTTTCTTCCTCAGTTCCTCACTTCATCCACACTGCTATTCAGCCTGTACTGGAACAATTCTGCCTCTGTGAACAGGAATGCGAGTGGGCACAAAAGTATTAAGAAAGGAAAGCAGCTATATTCAGAGTATTAAAACTATTATCTGCAGGGCCTGTGTCATCAAGCAACCCTTGCTTAGCTGATTTCAGGAAAATCTTACCAACTTTTTCAGACTGTAGTTATTACACAGTACAGTAACAGAATATATTAAAGAAGTATGATAATACATAAATTACATTTTATCAGCCTGGAAAAGGAAACAGAAATAAAGGCAAAACTGCTGCAACCTCCTTACAGTAAGTCAAGAACACGCAGGATTACAATTCCTAGTCTATAAGGCAAATATTGTCAATTCCTTATTTTCTTATCTTTTAAATACACACACACTTGGAAATGAATAAACAGCATGTATGCATTTTGGAAGAACTGTGGAATTCTGTAACTTTATTTCAGCAAGACAGCATGAAAAAAATATTGACAAATGGAAGTGCTCCACATGTTCCAATCATCATATGCTGATAAAGAAACATAATGGACAATTTTCACCTCTTATTTCTCTCTTCAAAATGCAATGTATTTGCAGGGTCTTAAATTTCAGACTTTTCAATTTCCAGAACAATCATTTTACAGTTGACTTGACTTTAAATTGGTTTTAACCCTATGAAAAGAACACCCAAGCCACTTTGGGAGACTGTGAGCATGAGTCAGGGACATCCACACAGGCGGCAGGGAAAGGGAATGACTTCCTTGCTGCATAAGCAATTACATAAAACCAGAAATGCCTTGTTAAGAAGATGAGTTACTAGTTCAGGTGGAATTAATGAAACAGAAACCGAGGCCTGCAGATGGCCTTTGCAGAGCTTTGGGTTTGGCCATTTGCCAGGCAGAATCTAGAGGTTTATGTTCACCCGGTCAAGAGGCTTGAGGAGTTTTTACTCCGATGGTTCCCATGTACCATGTGATTTCACAACCATGTCAACAGAAAATCACATCACTTTTTTTTTTTTAAAGGGAAACAGCTAACTAGACTGTAAGAAAAGGAAATAAAGAAACCATTCTACTGCATGGCTATGATGGAAAGACAAAGAAAGCAAGGAGAAGCAACAGACCAGTCTCTTAAAACCTGTTTTGAAGGTGCAATCCTGCTCAAACAATAACACAGCTGCATTCCCTCTGGAGCTGTGTGTGCCTCACGCAGACATCACCCCACCCACACGAAAATCCAGGAAACACAGGAGCTGTGTGCATAATGCATCATCCTCTGGATGAAGGTGGCTGCTCCCTGCACTGCTTTTCCAGGTTAACACCAACAGTGCCAGGGCAGTGTCTTTCTCCAGGGGACCCCTAACTCCCTCTTGTTCAGTGCCTCATTCCTCTAACCTGCAAATCTGCTAACCTGCTAAAGCAAAAGGGGATTTAAAGATAAAGCTATGGCACACTGACTTTTTTTCCCCCCCTTTTTTCTGTTGCAAACATAAACAAAGGTTCCCTTTTGGACAGCTGGACAACTTCTCAAGCTGGAAGGTCAGTTTCTGATAAAAAGACGTTGGAACAAATTACTTAAGTACATTTATCATCTTTCCTCTATAAGTTGCTCCCTTTTACCAACTGTATTTTAGGAGAGAAAAAAAAAAGGGATTGGTTAGATATTAAATTACCAGCAGTTAAGTTTCATTCACCGTGTCCTGCAGACAATTCAAGGTTGCCAAAGGGATGCAGAAGAGCAGAAGTCACCCAGAGACTTAGACACTTCCACCTGCTCAACACAAAACACTGAGGAGTGCCTCCTCACCCACGTCGGAATTTCAGATTCTGCCTTTGTTACTTTAGTACCCTTTTCTGAGGTACATTTTGGGTTTATGTCATGTCCCTGTCTGAAAGAGTTTGGAATTTTTTCTTTGGGAGGATATAAAGCAGAGAAATCCACAGAACACAGACCGCTTCTAAATCTTCTAACACACAAATAACTTGATGCAGAAATCTAATGAAAGAATATGAAAACTTAGATGGGAAAACCCTTTATCAGAATTTTAAATTTCTTTAGTCATTTTCTGGGGCCAAATGCAGGAAGATTTCTATACTACCCAAACAAATGGCTAGCAGGGCACCTCTAGGCAGTGACAGGGGTTCTGGTTTCACCTAACAGCCAGCCTTTCCTTGTATTAAGAGGATTTTCCTGCTGGAACTTTTCTGTGTATCTGCTACAACCAGACTGCTTGGCATCAGATGCAAATGGTACTCAAAGCCAATGAAACGAGCTTGGTAACAGTCCATCCAGCAGCCTGGAAGTGGGCAGGCTTCTGCATAAGCCCCCTGAAGACATAAGCAAAGTCTCATTTTTTTTATGCCAACATGTGGCATTAATTTAATCTAACTCCACACGTCTCTGATACAGACATGTACATTTAATGGCACCACCCAGCAACATTTTACAGAGGGAAAAGGGCATTTAGGGGATGTGGCTCACCTGAGCTATTACAGGCTCCATGTCAGGCTAAGATGAATTCTAAGCTAGAAAATACCATTTCCTTTCAATGCAAAGGATGATGGCTAAATCATAAAAGATGACAAATGTTAGGGGATGTAAATGACAACCAGAAACTTAGAAAGGTGGTTCTGGTCTCTGTCAGTGGCAAACCAAGGCCGAGCCCCAGCACACAGCATTACTCCTAAAGGAGGTGCTGCAGAGCCACAGAACTGGGGTTAACGCAGAGCTGGGAGAAGCTGTAGCTTCCCAGAGAAGGGCAAGTTTAAGGATTATGAGATTTTTTCTTTTTCAGCCAGACCCCAACACTTCTGTCTGTACAGTGAGTGTCCTGATCTCCCCAGAGTTACAAAGCCAAGAGCCAGCAGTGTACAGGCACTGTAACTGGTATTATTTGGTGGAAGGAAGGTTACCTGGGGATCCCAGCTGGAGTACTGCGTCCAGCCCCGAGGGCAGCACAGCGAAGACATGGACCCACTGCAGAGGGCCCAGAGGCCACAGAGATGATCAGAGGGCTGGAGCATCTCTGCTGTGAGGAAAGGCTGAGAGAGCTGGGGTTGTTCAGCCTGGAGAACAGAGACTCCAGGAAAGCCTTTCAATACTTAAAGGGGGTGCATAAGAAAAACAGGAACACACATTTTAGCAGGGCCTGTCATGATAGGACAAGGGGCAATGCAACAGTTTTAAATTAAAGAAGGGTTGATCTAGACAGGATATAGTGAAAAATTTATTTCACGATGAGGGTGGCAAAACACTGGCACAGACTTCCTGGAGCAGTGGTGAGTGCCCCATCTCTGGAAACATTCATGGTCACATTGTACAGGGCTTGGAACATCCTCATCTGGTTGAAGATGTCCCTGTTCTTTGCAGATTTGGACTGGGTGACCTTTAAAGGTCTCTTACAACCCAAACTATTCTGTGATTCTACAATTCTATGATTCTACCTCAGCCTAATTTTAAGAAAATTGAAAATTGCTTCAGAACACAAAACTATCAGCTATCATTTCTGACTATGTCTTGTAGTACCCAAAATATAGTGAACCTGGCACAGAGCACTGCTAAGGTTATTCTGACAACACTCCTGGCCTTAAAAGACTGCATGGGCAGTACAGCATAACAAAGCCTGCATCATCTAGAGCAGTATATACAGTTCCAGAAAGGAAAGCAGGACAAGAACTTAATAACATTATGTGCTATGCTAATTGCTGAGATTCAGCACACTGTTAATGTAGATTCAACATTCTGAATTAACATGAAGAGTTGTTCAGAGGTTCTTCATGTTGTAACACTGCAGTAAGGGTCTCCTCCTTGTGCAGGATGTCACTTCCTACTATTTCAGCCTGAAATCCTTCAGGCTTGAAGGATCTGAAGAAACAGATTTTCACCTACTTAAATACCAAGTTTTAGATGTAAATTACTGATTATCAAGTACATAAAGACCCATTGGTTTTGAGTATTTTAAACTAGGCTGTCAGAGTGCTAAAAAGTTATTTTACCAAAATACTCCAGTTTTATGCCAACACAAACTGGTCTTCAATCCTACATCGCTTGCTTTTCAACAAACAAAATGCTTAACTGCCCACTCCCACCCAACAGCTGACATCCAGCATCCCTGCACTGACAGCACAGACTTTCAGCTTTTACTCTCCTCTACATAATGACACACAGAGTAAAATATCAAGATGAGAGTCTGTAAAATCCCAGTGTTTGCAAAATATTTCAGCATGTTCATAAAATGCTTAGAAAAAGTGACATACCTTTACATTTTATATCTATATCACTGTGCTAGACTCAAAGTCTCAGAAAATATCAAAAGCTACAGGGTTAGATCAGCAGCACGGAGGAAAATGCTATCATTTCAGAAAACAATACTGATCAAGCACTCTGTTCTTTCTTGTCAGTACCAAGTCACTAGATTACATGGCATTAGGAGATCCTGCTGAGATCTTTGAGCCTGAAGAAACATAAATTATAAGGTCCAGAGAATGCTTGCTACTAATTTCCATCACAATTTTTGAAAACAGAAAACCCTCTCTAGCAGCATCAGATAGCAGCTCATAAAATACAATCAAGTGATGATCCTTCACACTGGTAGTGAAAAGACTTCACTTTAATTTTATCTTGATATAAAATTACATCTTCATAAAAATTACTCAGAAACATTCTCCTTAAAATGCCTGCTGGCTAAGATACATCCTGCAGACAAACACTTTTACCTCAGAGTCCTAGGGGTGACCATGCAGCCACATCACCTAACTCTGGGGGTCACTTAGGGACTTTTCAAAAAAGAGTGCACTTTTTCTCAGTGACTGTTGGGTAGCTTTTCTCAACTTAATCAAGCTTTTCTCCTGGTAAGTAAGGAAAAGTAAAGTAGGCTCAAGGTGACACAACACAAAATCAGATTTGTGTACTGTGCATACTGAAACTTGGTCAGGGAAGGGCCATGTCATTACTGGGAAGTGACAAATCCACAGTTAACGACTGCTCTGGTTGGGTACCGGCAATTTTCTTTAAAGCTCCTATGACCTTACACTCATGTTCAGTAGTTTACAAGCCACAGACTTCAAAACACACATATGTAGGGGGTTTTGCAGCTTATTTAGGAACAAATCAAGATTATGAAAAAATCTAGTAAACCTCACTGAGTAGATTGTGAAGTTATTTATAAAAATTAAAAGAGCTGCATATTGGAACTTAATGAAGAACTGTCAGTGCTTTTAACAGCACAAATATAAACAGACACCACCAACCAGGGTGAAATATAAAATGCAATACATACCAGGAATAGTACCAAAAAAATACACTCAACTGTTCACTATTGAAAAACACTTTTGGAAATTGACAAGAATGGCATGTTCTATGACAGGCTGGTATTTTGGTATGTGCACACAATCTGGAAGCACAGAGAAATACTTGAATCTTTTGTCAATGTTGAGAAGAAAAAAAGCAGCGGAAAGCTGAAGGGAACAAAAATTTAAACTCCTCTAGTGTTCTGACAGAGGTAAAGTGACAGCAGGAGCTAGCAGAAAAGCCTTTCAAACCAGAATCCTGTAAGATCTGACTAGGGTTCCCTGCTCCTTTTTCTAAGGCCAGTTCTAGAAAGACATGTGTTTGTAAACACATGACTTAATTCATATTTGAAGGTCCCAGCTCTATCTGAGGTTTCATACTGGCTTAGGAATGACAGAAATACACATCCTGGATTTCAAAAAGCTGGTTTGTCAGCTCAAGTTGAGGGCAGGAAGCAGCTTATTTGAAATAGGTAGTAAGAAACAAATATCCCATAATAGAGGTTATGAACCAGAAAAAGACATACGCAGTGGGTAAAGCCTTGGAGCAGACATACTCGTCTCCAAACACTAAAACTCTACATGAGTTTGCACATTTCATCCCCAACAATTAAGAGCCTCGAATTAAGCCATTAGGAGCTGAAAAGTAATTAATTTCATTATCTCTTCCCCCTCCACTACAGCAGCATCCACAGAACACTTCCCTTCTCTGTCCAGCAAGTAGAGGCCCTGAAGGAATCCTGACGGCTATAAAAGGTAAAAAAATCTCTTTCTGTTATGCACCCCACAGCTAATCTCAAGTTATCTTTTTTCCTCTGATACAGGAATTCACACAACAAAAAAGAATTTCAATAACTCTGTTTCTCATGTATTTTACCTTTTTTTTGCAGGGGAGGACATACATGTGTGTTAACACCTTATGCTGTCTTGCTTTCAGACACCGCCAGGACTTCCCCAGAAAAACAAAAGCAGTTCTTTATCCAGTTGTGAAAGTTAGTGGAAATGCCTAATTCAAGTAAACATTTAGGCAGCAGCCTGCCTAGCACCCCAACTAAAGTTGACTGATCTTCGGTAACACCAGAGGAACAAGACATTGCGGGGAAGCAATAATTTAATTATCCTATTTACAGTAACATAAATCACAGTATACACAGGGGAGCTTCAGTGTTCAACCAGCAGCAGTACTACAACAGCTCAATCCAACACAAGGCACGGCACTGTCTCAGTTCACAGCTCAGAAGACAGGGTACAGTGTTTGATTTCAGTGATACTGTGAGACACAAATTATCTGAGAACAACCAGAGTAATTATTGAGGAGGAGGAGGAGGAGTTAGGAAGGCCCCAACATTTAGAGTACTTCAGACTCCAATAAAGATGCTAAAAACACACAACAGTCCTATTACTGAAAACAGTATCTGGGTATTCAAGATGTCAACCTGAATATGCTCCAATAGAGAGGACACAACTTGAAGCTCCCTGGGTAATAAAAAACCTCTGCAGCATATGCTTTAATTCCTAGATCTGCTTCATGCAAAATGCCCCCAGCACACTCAAAAATCTGCCATTGCACAAATAAACAGAGGCTGCAGTAAATTAAAAAAATAGAAACGTGGAGCTGCCACAGCCAACGCCGCAAACAGCATGTGGCACTTGCTTTATGCACAACAGAATTTACTGCAATTAAGACATACATTCTAAAATTATAAACATGTGACCAGACAAAGCTGACTGGTTTTAACAAACTGCTAATTAAATTGGAATCCTCTTATCCTCTCTCTCTCTCTCACTTTAGCTGAATGAAGCAGCAACTGTTACAGCATAGTAGCTCATGCAAAACAGGCTCTGAACAACAGGCTTCCCTGTTAGGTCACCGTTAAGCAGGGGGATCTCCCGAGTGCGCCTGGCTCTCGCAGCAGAGCAGGGAGAGCGCAGCAGAGAGCACAGCTGGGCTGCTCTGTGCCACACCGGATTCTTAGAGACCTACCGGCTCTTCAGACAGCCCCTCGCAGGCTTTAGGGCTGGATTGAAAACGAGGGTGCTAAGTAATTCATCCCACCCAGGGAGCGGAGGAAGGAGAAATCCCAAACAATGCAGACCGAATCAAACAAAAATCCCTCACCCTTTCGTCCCCCCTTCCAAACTTCTCTCGACTCCTCCGTTTCTCATCGCCCTCAGGATTTTCCTGCGCAGCAAAGCAGCTCTATTCAGCCCCTATCCGCAGGCGAACCGAACTAATGAAATAAGTATTTTCCCAACCACGACGGCAAATGTCATCAGATCTCATCTCCCTCCCTCCCCCTCGGAGCCGGGATGAGCCCAGCGGCGCCCGCAGCCCGCCCAGCACCGGAGAAGGGATTCCCCGCAGGTCACGGCAGCTGCTCCGCAGGGTTCGAGTACCCGCGGGCAAGCGGAATGGGAAAGGGCAAAGGCACGGCACACCGAGGAACGCCCTAGAGCCGGCAGCGGTTTGCGCTGCCGCGGGCAGGGAGAGCGGACTCCCTCCAGCACCGCATCTGTCCCCGCCGGAGCCCCCGAGCTCCCCGCGTGTGCTTGGGGAAGTTCCCCGAGCCGCCCCCCGCACTCACCATCACCGAGGCGCGGGCTGGCTCCGCCGGAGTTCCCCGGCGGCCGCGGAGCCCGAGCGCGCCCGCCCCCGCGCCGCCCCCGCGCCCCCACCTG
>WAAG01045867.1:40648-81237 GCA_013390105.1 Tichodroma muraria
CGCTGTGCGCTCGCCCCCGCGGGGCCAGCCCGCAGCTCCCCCGCACGGCACCGACACGCCGCGGCCTCGCACGCCAGCCCCCGCGCTGGCGCTGCCACATCGTCCCCTCCCCGGCTCCTGCCGTACCGGGGGTGCTGCTGGCACCGTGCTCGCACCGGCCCTTTGCCGCTTCTTTCGTTACATCCTTCTGCCTTTCTCAAACTATTTGAGGGGAAAAACAAAAGATCTCCCCTTGTTCTTTCCCCCGGACTTGCCTCTCCCTACTTTTGATGATTTCGGTCAATCCCACTTTAAGAGACCCAAACGTGTGTCAGTCTGCTGCCGACCTCAGTCCGTGTAATCCTCGCTCACAAACTCACTGATACATCTTTCTCAATCTCAGCTCAGCACAGCTAAACTCATCTTCTTTTCCCAGCCACTGATCCAGGCTCTGCTCCAGATTACCTTCATCTCAGAAGTTTAAACATTTTATCTTCACTTGCAATCCTTTCTCTCACTTCTGCAGGCAGGGCAATTGCTTTGACCTCTTCCTTGCCTTTCCAAGCACTGCAGGGACTTGGTCTGGTTTGGTTTTTCCCTCTCCCACTTACTAGGATTATTCTGCAGTGCTCAAAATCCATCCTGTTTACTAACACCTCAGGTTTAATACCTTGCTTCTGAACCACGGCAGTCCCCACAGCAGGCAGAAATCAGGTGCTAACATTATCTTCCTTTCCCATCATTTTAGCCACTTTTTACCCATCTTTTCTTCATGTTCCTATTTTCTTAGCACAGCAATTCAAGGGTTCTCACACTGAAAGCCCTATACACCTTGCCACTTCCTACTTATTTGCAAACATCATATACATACTTCCATGCTTAGCAGCATCTTGAAAGAACAGCTAAAGAATAATTTAGCTATACTATTTACCTAATGAAATTAAATTAATCAACAATATCCCGTGTCTATGTCTCCACTTAAACTGTAAGAGAGAGCATTTTAAAGCTAAGATTTCACTATGGGCATTACTACTCTCTAAAAAACCCCATGTCTTCATTGCCTCTCACATCATTCCACCAAAGGCAATAATAAATTCTATATTGATTAACAACACAATTTTGACACTACCACTTCAAAAATCCATTAACCTTTACTCTTTTGACTGCATAACACAGATTTACATTTTAAATACAGAACTGAAATGAATACTTACTTTCTATGTATTCATGCAAATAAGCTTCTTTCTGACCTGCCCTTTTTCATCTGCTCCTTTAGTCACAGTAGAGCTCCTATCTCCCCTAGCCTAGGGGCTCCTTCCTATCTATTGTCATTTTTTATGCAAATTATGTAGTTGCTGTACCTGGAATTAAATACACTGTTGGTGTTCACTAATTTGAATTTGTCTCTTTACCTTCAAAGTTTAAAAGGATATGTTTTTCACCATGTATTATCTTTGATTCTGTCCAATTCCAAAGGTTTCTTTATCAATTTTTTGTCTCTCTGACAGGCATTTTGATTAATCACCATGGTATTTCCCATGTTTACATTGCAGACTCCTACAGCACACATTAGTCAGTTGTCTGAACCATCACAAGCAGAAGGAATTTTGCAATATTTGCATGTGCAGGTGTACATAACTTATGATGTTACTGAGAAAAATAATTCCAAATTAGTTACCTAAGGTAAAAAATACATCTGCTCGATGAAGGGTAAGTGGCATCCTCTGTACCTGTGGGAACCAACAACACACCAGAGGATTTTCACATTCTGGACATGGAACACGTTACAGAGATGCTCCAAATTCAGAAGGGCTGTGAAAAACAAGTGGATAAAACTACCTGGTGCTCACAGAAAGGGACTAAACCTTCGGTGCTCGTGTCAGAAATGTCCTTGAGTTATTCACAGGCACCCCCACACATCCCCCAGAGCTGCAGCCCTTGTTCAGGCAGTGCTGCTCCAGGCTCCTGCAGAGGGTGGCTGGCACCATCCCACCAGCTTTCTTGCTTCAGACTCAACACCATCAAAAATCAAAGGCCTTTTTACTCATTACTTTTATACAGAGCAGTATTTGGGACACAATATTTAAGTCTTCTGGCTGATTACACTACATGATGCACTGTTTTCTTGTTTTATTAACTGGAGACACTGTGCAAATGAGGGCTGTAGAAACAGCTAACATCTACTGCTTTTTAAGCTTAATTTAGGTGATATAGGAACAAAACAATGCAGCTTTATGCATTTTGGCAAGGAAGGATGGATGGGAAAAAGACTGACAGAGCAATTACAGGGAACTTGAAACATGCCCAGAGTCAACAAGATGACCTAACATTTGTCCTTTTAAAAATAAATACTCAGAATGAATAGTTTCAGCTCAGCAAACCATCTCTGAGAAAGGAAAACAATCATCCTAGGTGCAACTGGTAATCCTCAGAGATCATGTCCTATACTTGTCCTTCAGCTATGGGAAAGGAGGAGTGCAAAGCACTATTCCAGACCACTAAAACTGACAAGTTTGTATTGCACCCCGTGTTTCCTACTTCCAGCCTCATTCAATTTTTTTTTTTGTTTAAAAGTCTTTGGATCTTTAAATCAATAACAATCAGAAAAAATCTGATGAACACCTCAGCCAGAATCACCCTACAGGAGGTGAGCCCTAGCATGTGCTCTCCAATGCCACAATACTAGGAGCCAGATGGAAATGATTTCACACTTCTGCACACTGGGATTTCTCCATGAAACGTTCTAGGGTGAATAATGAATGTTCAGAAAGATTGCAGGCCTCTCTGCACTGTTGAGATAAGGGTGCCAGCTTTCCTTGCAAACACAGCATATGAGTTTGTTAAGGTCATTTGAAATTCTGTTCCGTTTTCAAATGTGGGGGTTTTTTTTCAGTTTGAAGGATATGCACTGTAAATCCTAGCATGAACTCTATTTCCACTTAGCAGAGGTAAATTTCACCTCTTGTTTTTAAGGAAGTAGGACGTGGTTTTCACTTATAGATGACTTCTTTTTTCCCTTGTAGAGAGAAGAGTAATCTGAAGTTTCCAGTTCAGTGCAAGTCCTACAGGAACTGGAAAGTATCGTTCTTCCAGCAGCAGTAGTTGCCTTCTTTAATTCAGGTATCTTCAATCTTGCAAACAGTCAGGTGACAATAGCTACCAGATTGAAATATTTGCCTAGAAACCCCTGTCTAATCCAGAGTGGCAAAGTTTGTGGTCTTATATAAGCATTTTCCAGGAAAATTTTTTTCCATCCATGCCGGAACTGAATTTGATATAATTTTATACCTGAAAAACTTACTCAAGAACAGCAATTTCTACAGATAAAGCTATTATTATTTTGAGAATTTCAGATGGACCATATGCTGTCTGTCTAGAGACAAACAAATGTAAAACCATATCAAATGATTTGTCTACACACAACATTCGAACTGTTCTCAAAAGGGCAAATGGGAGAAGAAAGAACAAGTGCAAATTGAAAAATGGGAGAGGAGGATGTCAAAAGGTAGCAATGGGAATAAATGAAGCTGAAAGGAGACTTGGAACAGAAATCTGCAGTTCATCATCTTGCTGTCTTCACCTTGCTGCCCACATACTTAAAAGACTGCAGATTCAGATTCATCTCCTGGTGGGCCTTTCATTTTGTCAGCTCCAGTCTGTGCTGGAGGCAGCTCTCAGACAGAAGTTTTCAGGAAGAAAGACACTTTGCTTTGCTTTACCTTATCGATTTGAGAACATACAGAGGCAGGAGATTTTATTCTGGCTCAGTTATTCACAAAAAGCATGCAGGGACTTGTCAGATTTTGAAGGGAGAGAAGTGACATACTGAGAAGACAGTGACAAAATAACCCAGAAAACAGGCCTACATGGGAATGGTTTACCTGCCTCCCTGTCACCGTGATGCTCAGCCCAGGAAACAGTGCCTGTGGCTTCTAGCAACGATTCCAGAAAGAGAGCAATACTCACTGACTGCTAATTTACAAAGCAGAAACCCACCCTTCTGCTTAAAATTTTTTCTCCCACACTTTGTCAGCAGGGTCACATTGACTGATTGTCTCAATGCTGGGCTGAGAAGTCCCTGGGCAGGAAATGTGTAAGGCAGTTAAGTCCTGTCTATATGTCTCCTCTTTTCTTCCCTAATTCAAATCCTTTTGCCTTCTAAGTGCTTGGGTGACAACGGGCACAACTTGGAACAGTAACTTTTATGGCACAGGAGTTGATATTTCTGAATGTCAGCAAGGGCAAATTGACTGTTCTGCAGTTTCACGTCAAGACACTGATGATCTCCAAAGCAATCAACACTGGGGTTTTTGGTAAAATTCTTCACTTGAAATTCTCTAACACAACGTAGCAATGCTGAGAGCCCAAGTCTGTTTCCTGACCAAGACTCCCTCCAGCTGGAACACACCCACTGCTGTCTATTTAAATTTCAGTCAGTTTCTAATACTTCTATGGCTTAGCGTTCTGTTTACAAACTATATAGAATATTGCTTATTTGCTCGTGCAAATTTAAATATTGAAAATAAGGTTTAAAAAAAAAAAACATTTAGTAAAAGCCTAAGCTTCCAAAATATCTTTGTCTGAAATAAGCTTAACTTTCAGAAAATGTCTGTGTACATAGTTGCATGTTTTATTTGAAACATTAGAAAATGTGAAGTATTATTTTTGTTGGTCCTGAAAGTAATGTTTTCCTGAGTATAAATAATTCAGAAAAATCCTTTTGCTTTCTTATTAATTGGAAAAAACATTACAATGAAAATACCCTGACCTGAAACCTGCTGGGAAGTAAGTAATTTTCAGTAAGACCTTTAGTACAGAGCTGTCAGTCTAAGGGCAAACAAAGCCATATGCTTTTCTTTCAAGCCTGTTGAAAAAACTACTGTGTTACAGGCATAAAAACAGCACCTTTATGTGTCACTAAATACAATTTTTAAGGATTAAGTTTATCCCATTGTCAGTATTCCAGCTTACAAAGTATTTGGAATGTGCACTTCATTTCAACACTTACATTCCCTTTATGAGTGTTTTCCCTTATGCTACCAAGAAAATACCTTTGAAATCACTGCACTGCATCCACCTGAGAAATCCCATCTTCATTATACAGCCACACGGGCCTGCAAGCCCTACTTCTCTTTAAAATCTGATTTATGATTCTATTTCAGCTTTTTTAACACTGAATCTGCCAGGAGCTGTGACACACATGAATTACAAACATAAAATATGTGCTCTATATTAAGCAGACCAGCCATGACAGAAGGCAGTGCTAAAGTGTCCCAGAGTTTGGGACGGCTGCACACGCTTCTCCATGGATGAGCTACATGGACATAAAAGCCTGGCCTATCTTCAGGTTTGTCCAGATTTTTCCTACTTGGAAATACTTTAGTCACTTCAGTATCACTGAAATAACTGGAGCCCAGTGATTCTGAAATGCTGTAGTTGATAGTTATACTATTAATTAAGAAAAACATGAACAACAAACCCCAACACGTACTTTTAAATCCTTAGTGTGTTCTGTCAGGAGAAATAAACCGAGTATGTGTAAACAGAAATCATTTTAGCTGCTACACCAAGCTCATTAAATTATCTCAAACATCTGAATACTTAAGAAAATGTCATTGTATTAATTAATCCCACTAGTTTCAGTCTGCTAAACAGGAGATCATAGTCTAAGTGCTAATTCACTTTGAATATACACACAGGGAGCAGCTGAAGAGATAAAGATTTAAATAGAAAATGACCTGGTAGGAGTTTTCAGTTCTGATTTTTACTGTGTCAGCAAACCAAATAGCCAGCAAAATTCATAATTCATTCTGAGTAACTTCTGTTAGGAAGTGCTTCAAGTGAAAAGCTTGTGGTGTTTTTTTTTCTGATTTTCCTTCCTCTAACGTATAGAAAAATTAAACAACTTCATAAAAGCCAAATTTGTGAAACTTTATTGACCAAAGGTGAGTAAGCAAACTGGAGATGAAATGAAGGCCACTGAAATGAACAAAGGCCATAAAGCTCCTGGAAAAAACCCATTTGTCACTCAAGCCCTTATAGAAATTCCCTTGTCGGATCAGAGTAATACACCCGAGTGCTCAGAGGAGCACGCTGAAATACTGACCACTATGGGCTTCATTACTTTCACTCACCCACTGAATCCTGTTTTCCTCTAATTCCTTTCAGCAGGCTGAGAAAGTCACCTTGTCTAAGTGGCCAGCCCCTGCTGCTTCCCACAGCAGCCACCACACAAACTCCCAAAGTGTTCGTATTATGCCAGGAAATCCTACCTCCTCCACAGGAGCCAAGGAGTCTGGAACAATAACACGCTATACAATATTCAACATTTTTACTCCTCTAACTTCAGGAATTTTGCCAAAAGATGGAGTACTATTACTCAGAGAACTCCCACTTCAACGTCCACATTTCAGCTCCGCGCAGTGACGTTGCAGGCAGCCAGCAAACTGGTCAGCCTAGACAGCAACAAACATACTCCCACCTCCCACCCTCTGCCATCTTATCTTCTCCATCTTAACCTTTTTAACTTGCCAATTATATCTTCCTGTAGACATTAAGTTGCAAACACTTATCTCTAAATGCTACCTGCTTGCACAGGTACACACAGACTTGCATCATGCTGCTTTCATCTCCCATTCTTCTATTTTCATTTTTGTACTAAGGCAGTGTATATCCGTGAAAAATACTTATATCCTTTTCCAGAGAACTGAAACTCTGCAATATTTCTCATGAAATACGCTTCTTTAATAAAATAAAGTTAATTTCACTATAAATTCTTTCTACAAGGATGAAAGTTATAATAATTCCAGGTAAATTAAAACCATCATTGGTGCAGAAGGAAATTCTCACAGGGTTCCAAAAGGGCGGGATGAGCTGTTTGCCTGACGGAAGTGGTTTTGTGTTCCCTTACTGCTATTTGGGGTATTTCACCTCAGAGTAAGATTGGTGTTTTTACATAGACAAGATAGAGGAATGAAAGAAATCTGTCATACCTGGAATATGGAACAGACAAGTGCTGTACTGAGCAAGACCAGATACAAGCTGATACCTACCTCAAAAGCAGTCCTGGAAATATCTACAAAATTGAATGTATAGAAGAGGACACTGCTGTAGGAATCTGTAGCAGAAAGGAGAGCTAATGACAGCTAATTAAAGATTCAATTTTATATCCTAGATTTTCTTTGAAGATTTCAGATTTAGTCTTTTCTGGGTTTGTTTGCTTTCTTTTGTTCATGCAGGACAAAACAGATGTAANAATAGTAAGAACCTGCAAAAACTAGTCTGATAAATGGATAATAGACATATAATATATATATATAATATAAAACCACACATTTTAAAGACCTTTCATGGATCACCACCTTTAAAACTCTGTTCTACTGTATTTAAAAATCTTAAGTTAGTTAAAAAATCCTATTTAATTTTTTTAAGTGGAAAAAAGCCAATCCACGTGTAAAAGTATTCCCATTAAGTGCCTAAAGGTAGCTCTCCCACACGTATCTCATACACAGCTAGCAGATGGAAAAATCAAATTATGGATTTATTCATTACACATTTGTAAAAGGACACTCATCACACAGTATTCCAGCAAGCCTCCACCTTTCAAACACTGCTTAGAGTGGGTGGAATAGTTGCTGTTAGACTTTTAAGATCCAGGTTTAAAACAGCTTTAAATCCCGTAACACACTACAATCTCCATTACAATCTCCCTTCCACAAAGCAATAGCTTCATTTATTTCAGGGTTATTTGCTCCCTTGCTTACCTTTGCCTAGAAATTCATCTACTCAACAAAAGAAGAAACTTTTCCTAGGGAAACAGAATGGAAAAAAATAGCTGTTTAATATCCACTGGCACAAACGACAGTTCCAAGCCCCATGCTTGTATCTCCAGGGATTTAGATTTATTGGCATCTTTACTAGCTGGGTCTTGGAAGCCTGCAGAGTTGGCCAGAAAGAACAGCGTGTATATATTGAGACAGAAAACTCTGTGAACGACGGACATTTTTCACTGATGAGTTCTGTTTTTCCAAGAGGATGGAGTGAAGAACTGTAAATAACATGTTGGGCAGAGGTTGAAAAAGTTATCTAGCTTTTTATAGGCAACTTTAAGACTTCATTGCTTGCTGGGTTTCTGGTCTCAAGCCAATCACTATGAAAGTTTCACTTGCACAGTTAACTCCTTGCTTACCTTTGCTCCCAGAGTTGGTATTAAGGCTCCGTAAGAGAGTGAGCACACGAGAGCAAGTGAGAATGAGAGAACAAACTGCTCCGTACCTACTAAAAGCATTCTTTCAACTGAAATGTTAGAAAATCAGTGAACAGGGGATGGATGAGTAGAATGACATTAACTTTACAAATGGAAAAACAAGAGGGAAAGATGGAAAGTGACTTTTTACTGACAAAAGAACAACTAACAAGGGTAGAGTCAGAAAAGAAATAATTTAATTTTAACTCTGACTGTAGGGACAACTTGTATCATACCTTCCTGCTTCCCCTTTCCCAAGTGGAGGCCATTTACCACACCAGACAAGAAAAACAATGGACATTAATATGATTACTTGACTAAAACATGGACTTTTGAAAAGCTACCTTTTTCCACATAGAAACAGTCTGCCTATTTCAAACAAACCCCTCGGTAAATTCAACAGAGTAAGAGCCACTAATCTTCCGTACACTCAGTTTCACAAAATTGACTTCCAGTCATGGTTTGAGAAAAGGGCTGGGCCATCACCTTATTACGCATTTTAATGAATTGGCTTGTCCAAAATTTAAGTGTTCATTAAAACCCAAAAACCCACACCTAGTTTCTGTATTTGATGCAAGAACAATCCTGTAAATAAGAATTATATGTAAACAAAGCAAATATGCTTTCCTGAATCTGCAGGCAGGTATGACAATGATTTTTTCAGCAGGAGTTCCTCTATCCTGTGGCTCAAGGAACATTCAATGATGAGTGCTGGAAGCATCACACCTGTAACATTATTTTGCTCTGCAGAAGATACAGTGAAGGGAAACGGAGAAAATAAGCCAAGATCAAAAAGGAAGAAAAACAAGGAAAAGAGAATGGGGAAACACTGATTTGTTGGCATTTTTCAGTCTTCCAAACTTTAGCTTTTACTGTAACCATAAAATATCTGCCATTTATACAGCTGACTGTATTTACAAATTAAGGCATGTGATCATAGAATGATTTGGTTCAGAAGGGACTCCTGGAGGGTCTTTCATTTATTCCCAGCAGTTTTCCACACAAATATGTCTTCACCACACCAGAAATGGTTTCCTCACACAGATGAAGAACAATAGCTCTATAATGTCATTATTCGGGAACGTAGGAAAAGCTGTGAAATCCTTGTTAAAATTCCTGGGGCAGCAGGCCAGGCAGGCAGTGGGGCAGCTCCAGGCCATGTGAGGCAGAGCAGCAAGGTCTGTGCTATCTGTGCCCCAGGAGGGCCTGGGCTCTCCAGCCCCACTGCAGGAGCCTCCTGAGCACAGCCCAGCGCTGCTGACAGCACCAGCTCCCGAACTGTCACATCATTTCACTGAGGAGCTTGCTCTTCCTAGCACAAGGAGAAAATACATAGCAGAGAGATGTCTTTTACTTAACATCTGAATACTTCCCAGTCGGTGGAGAGCTGGCAGGAGGAGCTGCATTACTGAAGGGCCCTTTCACAAAGCAGAGCACTGTGCTGAGCCTGCTCCTGCCCAGGGAAAACACCGACATTTCATGGCTGTAACATGGCCCTCTCCTGAAGAGATTAAGGACAATTCTATCTCCTAAAGTAGACAGGAATTCAACCATCTCCTAACCAGATGTCTATCTACCTAGCCCAAGCACAGAAAAGAAAAATAAGCAGTAGAAAAAAAAATAGATTATAATTATATGTCATCTTTATGGTATCATTACTATTTCGTTTAGTGCAACTACACAGTGTCAATGGTGGAGGTCACCTTCTCTAGACACTTGTTTTTCCATATTAAATGGTACTAAGTCTAATAACTTGCTTCAAGCATTATCTAGTTGCTGTAATCAAAGTGTTTTTTGGGTTTTTTTTAATGATTCCTTTATGGTTTCTGTTCCCTTGTGGTTGCATAAAAATGGCATCCAAATCCTCAGAAGTAAGAATGGCAAAATAGAATAACTAAACCCTTGTGATTTCTGAGATGTCCCTTGTGATTTCTTTTTTTTTCCTTTTCTTTAAATTTGATTTGGCAACCCCTCGTAGTCATTTTCACATAAAGCATTAGAAGCACTAAAAAGACCAACATTGTTTTCAGAACCAGTCATGATCAAACTAAAACATAATCATTAATTTTCTTAGAGCCTCCATACAAGATTAAACTCCACCTCTCACCATGCTGAGGGCACAATCTCAACTCAATGGATGCACAGTAAGTTTCTTCAAAGCATTTCCATTTCCCCCAGTCTGATTTAAATGGCAGTAGTTTGGTTGGAAGGCTCATGTTCCACACAGCAGATGTCTAGGAGCTGGAAGCACATTTGCCAACCAAAAAGAGACACATCAGCTATGAGCAGGAGGAGAGTAACTCGGATCTCTCACCAGCCAAGGACAGGAGGGAAAGCAGAGTGGTAAGATTTCTACAAAAGTGGTTTTAGCCTGCTGTTGCCTCCAGTTTCAAGTTTTCGAGTACATGGCAGGAAATACTGATCCTTAGGTTTTAGTCAGGTTGTCTCAAGCAACCTTGAAGAGCTGCCCCTTGGCACTGTGTGCTGTTTGAGGGTTCTTCAAGCCAACCTTAGCAGCAAACTCAGACTGGGCAGAACACTCATCTAAAATAGGTTCAGAGCACAGCTAATGGATTTCCCTCTTCCCTTGGATGATATATAGCCAGTTGTCTCTAACAGAGACATTAAATTCTGTAACAAATCTCTCATTTTAATCAAAGGCATAAGAATCATTAATGCTGAGGTTACACTTCTGGAAATAGGAGAGAAACAATGACTGATTGGATCAAAAGAAAACCCCATATATTCACTCAATACCATATTTTTGACAGTGACCAGTAATGTATATCTATGGGAATGTATAAAAACAACTGAGGCATAAAATGAAATTTTCTTGATAGAACTGCCCAGCTTCAGGAGAGCCGAGGCATGTTGCCTGTTTGTCCCCTATATAGGGCACTTCATAAGAGTCTTCTGCATCTCAAATTCACCTGTGTGGCTCTGGTCACACAGAATTCCAAACCAGCATCCTGCTCTCCCCGTTTCAGAACCAACTTTCCTCTTGAGACAGGCAGATGTAACTCTCAGCCTGGAACACAGCTAAGGGAAGAAGCTGCTGCACAGGGAGTACCAGAGAAAGCTCCCACTGGGCAAGACCATGCTGTGTAACAAGAACTACCTTTAGAAACTTGCAGCACCAGCTTTAGACTTCAACTACTCAGGGTCCAGAGCTTGCCCTTCTGCTCAGCAGAGTCTCTTGCCAGTGCCCAGCCACACTTGGCATGAACAAAGGCATAATAAAGGGAACTAACTCACTGCTGTCGCCAGCTTCAGGTGCTCAGTGGATGCCCCCAGCTTAATTTGACCCTGCTTGCCCAGAAATGAAGGGCTTTACACATACAGAAGAGAATAAATGCACTGCATTGCTTTTGGAATTAAAAATAGAACAATTATCCATAACAGTTTGCAGCAAGACCTCATGCACATCAGACTCTACGCTATAGTATATGGTGTGCATGCACAGCTTTTGTCTGTGGGGAACAGTTACCAAAGATGGACATGAAGATCTTTATTACAACAGATTATTATTACCACAGAAGATGTGCCAGGAAAATACAAATAGCGTATATTAAACTATATGGAGAATTTGCTGGTACGTGGAGCTCAACCACCAAAATGCTTCTTCAACAATCCCCACCTACCCACAGCCTGATCAATGCCCATCATCTGTGCACAAAGTTTAACTCTGTTTTATTAATAGTACCATGAAATCTGGATATATAAGAAAGTGTCCTACTATATAAAGCAATATATTGGGATTTTTTTTCTCCTGCTGAAATAATTTCTAATTTAGTTACTATAGAAACCATCCTGCAGCCATCCTAAAAAAAAAATCTCTGTATATATTTACACTCACACTGAGAAAAAGAAGAGGAGAAAAGCTGGAATGTACCTGTACATGCAAGAGAGAAATGGCCAAATAAAACAGATTTGACAGTAATTTATAGGAACACACCTAAAACTCCTTAAAATCTAACAGCAATATTCATTCATATGATTGCCATCACTAACAAAGCCATGAACAGGCAAAAACCTCTGCTCACAGAAAATCAAGGCCTTTCTTTACTGCTCGGGAAACAAACAGGTGCAATAATGCAGTAACACTATTTTTTCCTAGAACTGAAAAAGGGAAGTTCTGAGCGTCCTGACAACTATTCTAATATGCCAAATGAGAAGGAATCAGGGCTAACTGAACATGCCTTTTTTGCTTATTTAAGTTGCAGATGAGTGACAGCTAAGAAATTATACAACAGCCCATGACACACAGATCCAGACCAGCAGTTCTGCAGTAAAATTTAACAAGAGACAGCTTTACCCAGGTTTATTTCTTTTCATACAGTGCTGACATAAACATTTCATAAATAATTCTACTAGGAGTATGCATGATTTATAAAATGTCTGGGAGGGGCTGCTAGCTTTCTCTCTTGCACTCTGTTGTTTGTACTTGTAAAATTGAGTCAGCTGTAATTTCAACAACCCTAAATCTTTTCTACAAGAGATTAAAAACATCAGTGCTACTTGCTGCAGAAGAAAAAGGTATTCCAGTAGTAAAGTATCTACAGAAAACCACTGAGACATTCATTTAGCTCTTTTGTATCATGAAGGCCAAAGAGTTCTCAAAACAGAAAACCAAAGCCATTTTTTACAGAAGCAAATAAACACTTTGGGTAAAGGTTTCAGTTGGAAATAACCCGAGGGGGCATTAATAGGCTTAGAAAATCTTAAGGTTGGCCATTTAATTTCTAAGATTAGATGAGACTACTTTTGTAGAGCGCTAGAATGTGTGTTTTCTCACCCGATTCTGTATGTGAAGACAGGAGCTGGGACAGTGGGCTGCAGCACCATCTGCACAGGGGATGACACACTAGAGCTCTGACCCAGATGGTGCAGCTCAGTCTCTTCCCCACTGCCTGGCTGGGAGCTTTGCATGAGAACAGAATAGTTGTGGTTTAACCCAGGCAAGGTCAGTGCAGAGCTGAGAGGTTGTTTTCCAAGTTGTTCGCAGATTTAGGTTTGTCCAATTCTGGAATGTCAGCTGACACCACCAGCTTTTTGTCATGGGCACTTGTAGCCCTTTCCCTCTCAGATCTGGATTTTCTCACTGTGCTATGTGTCATCTGTTCTGGATTAATGCCACATGCTTCACACAATGTTACTTGAAGAGGATTTTGAAAATATTGCTGGGTAGAAAATGAGACCACCAAAATATTTTATCATGCTAAACTCGTGCCTGTTACCAGGAAGGCTAACCTACATGCATGCAGGAATAAGTCAAGACATCCCCACAGCTGAGACCCAGGAGTGCATCCCCAAACCAAAATTTCTAAAGCCTGGAGACAGTGGTCTACATGGAGGACTCCAGACTAACACTGCCTTTGCATTTTGATAGACCCAAGTTCAAACTGAGAATATCTTTTACAAATACCCTCTATCTTTTCTACCAGTATTCCCAATATATTGCACTGGGCGAGCATATACCTTTTGTTGAAGATTGTCTTTTCTTTCAAAGTGTATGTAAATTCTGATTAAAGGAATCAAATATGGGAATTAAGTTTTTGTTGGTTTACAAAATAACATTATGATACTGCTGTCTAGTATGTATAATAGCACTTTTCACCCTTCAGAGTATAAAAATATCAGTATGCAGAGTAAGAAATAATTCCTTTCTGAAATAATGCTAGAAAATTCCACCTAGGAATATAGTGGAATCTCTTTAAATTAAATTAGCTAGCATTAGCATTCAAAAAGTAGACACGATTTAGGTCAACCACTGATCTCTCTTAATGTGGTAATTCACATTTTCAAATAGAAACACTCCCTTATACACACCTCTCAGTTCCCTACTGCTCATTTTCCTGACAGAATACTTTTGACACTTAACCCTGCAGTGATGAACAAGTCAGCCTTGATCATGCAAAGTTCACACTTGGCTTGAAGCATGTTGAATAATTCCTTTAATTTCCACAAGAATACTTTGCACTATGTGAATCAGAGTTCAAGCATTCAGCAGTGTGAGGGGCTAATCACAGCAGGATTCTTGTAGGGAAAACTGGCAGACAGTGCAGGGAAATCAGAAGAAAGCCATGTAGCCATCAATCAGGTCACCACTGTTTAGTCTGCCCTATCAGGCTGTGCCCTGGTTTCAGCTGGGATGGAGTTAATTCTATTCCTAGTAGCTGGTACAGCGCTGTGTTTTGGATTCAGTGTGAGAATAATGTTGATAACACACTGATGTTGTAGTTGTTGCTAAGCAGTGCTTACTCTAAATCAGTTTCCCAGGCTCTGCCAGTGAGGAAGTGCACAAGAAGCTGGGAGGGAGCACGGCCAGAAAAGCTGACTGGAACTGGCCAAGGGGTGGAATGGAGGTGTGTATATAAACCAGTACAGAAACTGGGGGGAGCTGGGGAACTGGCACAGCAGTCAGCAGGTACTGAGCAGCTGTATTGTGCATCACTTGTTTTTCTTGGGGTTTATTCCTCTCTATTTCTTATCTCCCTTTTCATTACTATCATTATATTTTTTATTTCAATTTTTTAACTGATCTTAGTCCACAGGCTTTACCTTTTTTCTGATTCTCCTCCCCATCCCACGGAGGGTTTGGGAGGGGAGTGATCAGATGGGTGCATGGTATTTAGTTGCTGGCTGACAGTACTTGTTAATCAAAACTTCTCTCTGGGAAGACGCAGTGATATAGAAACCCCTTCTGCACTGATCCATGAATCAATTATGAACCATTGTCAGTGTTCCTTAGTTGTTCAACCCATCTGAGGGATTATAATCAGAGAAGAGCACTTACCTTGTACTTAAAAGGGGTTTGCAGAGAGGTGCTAATTAACACAACATACAGCAAAAATGAAGATAGATGTTAACACATATAAAGCTGAAATAAATTTCACAATTCCAGTATTAAAACAGAAGCACTCGATGGGAAAGCAGAAACACAAAACTTTGTCACTGCCATCACAGGCAACCACATAACAGATTTGGACTGTCCTCAGCCCAGAATGACAAGCAGAGCATCTCCAGGCTCTCACCACGCACTGCAAACCAGAACTGCTAAAGAACCCTATCGCAAAAGAACAAAAGGCAAAAACCCTGGGACATACCACAGAAAAGCCAAAGACCCAAAAGACAACAGCAGTGTGTAAGTGGCAATCACAGCAGGGAATTTGACAGATAAATGCCCATGTGAGTCTCAGAAGCATCCCGTCAGTGAGAGGCACAGGCACCCCTGTGGAAGTGGTCACAGCCACAGGGACCGCCTCTGTGACAGTGCTGCTGCCTCACTGTGGGCCTGGGAGACTTTCTGCTGAGCCATGCTACAGAGAGCAGAGCACAAGAAAGCTCCTTCCGACTCAGGAGATTTCTTAGAGCAAATAGCACTATTTTTCCACCATGAGAAGTGCAGGTTGAGTTGAGAAACAATAAACAAGAGGATAAGTAAGAGGAACAAAATCAGAATTTCTAAAGAGGGCTCAGCCATCAAATATATGATAAATGATGCATAACTGAAAAAATGTTGGTGCTTCTCTCCCCATGTTTTCAAGCTCACCAGAAATAATCCTTCTAGCGTGGTTCCCTTCCAGAGAGATATTCACCCAGTAAATATCTCTGCCATTCTCCCTTCCTTTAGCTGCTCATGGCTTGTTTAACGTGCCTGTGTGGAATTTCACATCCTCATCCCTTTGCAAACCCTTTCCAATGAGAAGCAGGTGCCGCGGGGATGGCTGAGAAGGCGCACTGTGTTTATCAGCTGTGTAAACTTACGTTGAAGAAATTGGTCTTGTTCCTCTCGCAGAAGAGGCCCTGTGCAGGCATGTGCTTCAGCTGCTGCCAGGGCACGCCGCTGCCCAGCAGCACGTCCCGCGCCCACTGCAGGTTCTGTGGACAACAACAGCCAGGTCAGTCGTAGGCAGGGGACGCAAATGCCACCACAGGTAAAAGGAAAAAACAAAGCACACTTCAATTTATTAACCTGCGGTGCCTTTTCTCGTTTTCCGCACGCTTGCTGCTCCAACAGTATTTGTTCTCCACGCACACTCTCTGGAAGCACTCCCAGCTCTTCCCTCGGGCCAACCACCTGCAGGGAATACCTGCCAGAGCAGAGGCTGCAACCTTCAGGCTTAAACTGCAGCCTTCTTTCAGTGGGGTGCTGAATTCAGAGCTTTTAGCCCTGCCCAGCCATTGCCCTCCATGTAAGTTCACTTTGCCTCCCTGGAAATTCCATGACTGTCATCAAACTTGGTTAATAGTGCTCAGTGAATTAACAAGCAAGTATCAGTAGGGGACTAAATGATAGATGACAACCAAAAATTGATAAAAGCACTCTCCCTCTAAGAGTTCCATGCATGAACCTCTTGCATTGTAGCTGAGAACTAGGGACAGCTGTTGGCTCCAGGCAGAATGTTACCAACAGATGGGACAATTATTAATTGTGAGATTTCACTGATGGAAGCTTTGCTTTACTTCATTTTTTATTTCAGGGTTCCAAAGGGGCATTTGAGCTGCATTTGACCGGCTTTTGTACAGAAAACTTCACAACAGAGGACATGAAAGAAAGATGAAGATGTTTGGTTCATAGAGACAAATGAGAATGTTGCACTCTGGCTTGTGTTCTGTGGACTGGAAATACACTTCCGTGAGGCATAAATGTGATTAAATCATGTCCACCCAAGAAGCATAATCCAGCTGCAATATCCTTTTTTTGTGTATGCATGTGTGTGTTGGGGTGGGGGGGTTATTAGAAAAGTTCTCCTGTGTTCCAGATGATTTTTGTTTATGAGATCCTGGTGAAACAGTAAAAGCTCTGCTCAATCATCAGTGCCTTTGTGCTAATGACAGTAATCATGCAGAAATCTCCAAAGTCTTACCAGAACCAGAGCATCCCCTCTAGCAAAATGCTGATTATGGATTCATGTGCAAGAGAGCTGAATACTGGCAATAATAACCAGATATTTACGGGTGTCAAACATCCCTCATTCCAAGAGCTCACAGAGGTACTTACACAGGACCTTCATGATTATAGTGCAGCATAATCAAGGGCATTTGGACAGCTTTGTTTTGGTATGGAACAAATACATATTCTCTCATAAACATCACAAGGTACTTTCTGGCTGGTCATGGGAATCAGTAAATTGAATTACTATCACTGAGTGTCAAATGCAATTAAGACTGAAGAAAGTAGAGGGTGCAAACTCAGCTGCATGCTAACTTTTTTCTACATAACTTCTTTCGCAATATGTATTTCTGTAATCCTGTTAACCTAATCCTGAAAAATACTTGGAAATAAACACAGAAAAAAACACAATACAAGAGAACCTACAAAAATCTGGTCTTCCATGAACGTCATCTTGTTTCGAATAAAATCAGAATCCAACAAAAATAAGCCTATTGGAATATCCAAGATCCAGGCACATAAAATGCTTTTTTTTTGTGCTGATCATAGTCATCAGAAATGTAAGTTAATTCAAACTGTGAAAATGAAGTAAAACTCGCCTAAATGTGTGTTAATCCAAATCTTACAGTTAAAACTATCACATAAAAATTTAAGGAAAACAAAACGCTTAAGAAAGTTACCATCCCACCACAGAGCTTAAACCTAAAATCCCAGTCTAAAGAAATGTTAGCTGTGGATGTATTCCTGAATGGAAGTTTTACAAGGAAAAGGTTAAGAGATCATTAATTGTATCATTAATTGTAGCATCATGCTCTGGTGCTGGGATGTGCTATGCACATTACACTGACCATCCACAGGCATGTGTTTGGTACACATAATTCACAGGCTTTTATTGAACAAGACGATGGCAGTAACCCAGCTAGGAAGAGAAAAGATCATTCAGACAAATGGGGCAATTACACGGTAACTTCACACAATCAAAGCTAATAGGAATAAAAGACATGGTTACAGATTTTCCACTACCCTTCTCCTTAAATCAGCATGATCACTTATTCCCAGTAAATATGCCTGAGCAGGTCTCAACTCATTAGATTTCACAGAGTCTGCTCCGCTTGGTTTTCAGCTGATGAAGTTATTAGGAGAGGGTGAAGGGATCCAGGACACAGCAAAAAGGATTTATTCTTCTTGGCACACTGCTTGCCAGTCTGAAATGCTGGATTTGGCTGTCTGACTCAGGGCCATTATGAAATATTCTTTCCAGTTCAGCTGTTGCCTCCCACATCTTTATCACCCCAAGATTCAAAGACAAGATGACTGACAGGGTACAGTAACTTGCAAAAATGTTGAAGTAGAAAAGGAGAATCTCCGAGGGTCAACCAAGTGGAACTCTGAGTCACCTGGGATGGACACCCCTTAACTCAATGGCGTCAGAAGCACCTTCACCTAAACTGGAAACTCCATAAAGTCCTTCTGAGAGGTGAACAAAACACTCCAGTACACTTTAATCCTTCCCTCTGATTTTATTTACAGTCCGTTAGAAGGCTTTGTCTCAAAAACCTCCTACTACTCCTGCATCGAATAAAAGCAAAATAAAAAGACTACTGATCTGAAGGGTGGCCTTCTAAATGAACTGCTACTATTGAACTGCTACTATTTGTTATTATGCTTCCAGACTATGTCTGTATCTAAGTATACATTAAGCCTACATACATATAATCTTGTAATTTTTACACGCATGCATTATGCCTGGTTTGACTAACTTGTCACTGACCTCATGTCACACCCAACATTTATTTCTCCATTAAGGACTCTGCTAATAACAGACATTATAGAACATACACACTTAAAAACTCACACAAACAGTCTTTGTGAGCAGATTCTTCCAGGATTTACAGAGCACTTTTCATTTTGAGATTTAAAAAAAAGCATGTAAGTGAATATTTTTATTTCCTGACAACCTGCTGGTTGCAGATTATCAGACCAGTTCCACATACTGATCCAGAAGGACCATAAGGCGAATACTTTTCACAAAATTACACTGACAAACAGTGTCTTGACAAGTCCTAACTTCTCCTTCCAAACAGTGCCAACATTCATTTTGGAGGCAAAAATCACAAAGGATGAAGACTTTACTTCAAGACAATGTTAATGGGAAACTGAAACTACTGCCCAAACTGGCAATGAAGCAACTTCTGAAAATTCATCTGTACTTCCCTGCACATTTCCTCCAACTAAAACCAGCTATGTATAAATTTGTTCTGATAACACACTAAAGCAAAGAAAAATAGACTCCAAATATTAAGCTGGATTTTGCAGGGGAAAAAAACCCCAACAGAACACGTAGCCAAACAAAATGTTCAAAGAGTTTGAAAATATGTTTAAAAAAGCACTCAACAACTATCTTCACTCATCTCACAACAGCAAAACCAGGAAAACTGTGAAATGGGAGAAAACAGATTGCATATGGAAAACTTGTTTTTCTATGCACTATGGAGACCTGCCAATCCTCTCCTTTTCCCAGCCAACCATGAATTTTGGCCATAAGTCTAAATTCTTCATGCAAATTCCTGGCGTTGGAACGTAAATGCTGAATTTTCCAAGATGGCTATATGTATTTCAAAATTAATCTCAGTTTTCTAAAATTTACCACTTACATGTACCCCAACAACACAACCTGAAGTAATTTATCTCATTTTTTAAATCTGGCTTATCATGGGTAAACACAAGCATAATTCTTACTCCAGTCACTGCTGACAATGCATAGATCCATGCTGTGGTTTAAGTTTGTGCAGGAGTACAACTTCCACTAAAGACACAGTAATGTGCCACTAAAACACAGACATTGGCCATTGCTCTACAAAAGAATCTGAATGAGTCATTAAAGAAAGAAAATTCAAAACCTATGTGAAAATATGTAGTGCACCTATACCAATATGATTTTTGGGGGTTTTGCTGTGTCAGGTGGCTGTTCGTTATGCAGAGAAGTAATAAAAAAAGACAGTAAAATGCTCATTGCAGCCAGTCTGGTAACTACTAGGCTCAAACAGGCAGGATTCAGTTTTTCTGAATTCCAAGAGGAAACAGATTTAGACAACAATGTGTATTTCACATAGAAATCCATCACTGAGTTGATATTTATATAAGGAGGGAGATATAAAAAGCAAAAGAGAAAGCTTCATCAGGGAAAAATAATAGAAGAAAATATTTTGCAAGTAGCTCCTCAGGCAAGGACACGCTATTTGAACCAATAAATTAAAAACAGGCAGCTTTTTTTGTTGAATGTTGATACAAAATCATGTCAGCAACAGTAATGACAGATTGCAGGAATCCATGGCTCCTATTCATGATTAGCTCCATGGAAAAATTAACAACTGTTACATACAAACAGCGTAAGAATGTTTTCAAAACAAGCTCTCTATAAAAAAGGGTGGTATTTTTCTGGATAATCACTCTACAGACAAATGGAATATTCATCATCTTCCAGCAGGTTGGTAAGACTTGCTCGTGCTCACTTTGCAGTGACACTGGTGATGTTTCCTGCTTCGAGGCCAGGGGTACAATTTGTTTCCCTTCCCCGTTGTTCACATAAGCTTCAGTACTTATGTGGGGAAGAAAATTCAGGAAGCCATGCAGAGCAGCATATGATCTAATGCAAGACTTCCAAATACAAAATCTGTGAATTCAAACCTTGATTATGAAAAATAGTAAAATACCTCCGATCATTTCAATGTACTATTCCTACACATTTTACCAACAAGGACCCAGGATACCCAGAAAGTTTATCTGTGTCACGTGATGTGTTTACACAATACTGATTAATTTCTGCTTCCAAGTCACTTTTCAGTCCACTTATTCATTAAAATAAATAACTGCTGTCATCTTTATGAGAACATCTTAATTTATGTGACATATCTAAAATGTAATTCTCTGCTGAATGACAGAAAATTACTTAGTTCAGTAATAAAAAAAGAAATTTTCTCCTTAACTGACCTCACGCACGAGTCAGACAATCTAGGAGCTGAAGACTTCCCGAAGTGTAATTAGATTCCAAACTGCATGGAACAAGCTCTGTTTTGACACTGAGACTTCTGCACCAGTGCCAGTGGCAGCACAGCTGTTTTGCCCGGGCTCAGAGCTCACCTTGTGGGTTTTGCTGTAGGTGTACAGGTAGGCCAGCCTGTAGAGGCTCTTGTAGTGCTGGGGGAAGCGGCTGAGGCAGAGGCAGAAGGAGGAGATGCACTGCTCCGTCAGGAACTTGCGCTGCTCCTCCAGGTCTGCGGGGAGGCCGGGAGGAAATTCAGAAGCATCCTCTCCACCAGGGTCAGCTCTCTTCTTGCAGTCCCACTGCGAGGCTGCGGGGATGGCAGCTTTGAGGGGATTGCCAGAAGCACACTGAGGATCCCCCACCAGTTTTTGGCCGGTAGGCTCAGCGGGATCATAAGACTCTGAGCTCTCCAGCAGCTCTTCTGACTTTCCTGCAGCTGGAACAGTAAGAGAGAAGTGACGGTGAAATTGCCATTTCCAAATGGCAAACGACATACAGAAAATGACAAAAATTCAATATGACAAAAGGTAATCCTTTTCTTCATTAAAGTAATATTGAAAAAAATTTATGACTATTCGTGATGTTCACTGAATAATTAATCTGCAACTCATTGACACAGCCACACAGTGGTATCTCCACTGTCTTCATTTGGGTTTTATCCTGAACAATAGTATGAATTCAGCACACCTTACACAATGCTGGGTTTTACATACTCCTGGAAGACTGAGGAGGAGGAGGGAAAAAAGCCAAAATAAAAGAGTAAATTCAGTAACATTTTATTGCAAAGAAAAGAAGAAAGAACAGAAAATTAAAGCCACCCTCCCAAGTGAAATGTATTATTCTTAATAGTCTGCCTAGAAGAACACAATCCCAGAATACAAAATGGGCTCAGACAGAACAATCAGCAGCAGCTCACCTGGTCTTCTGCATAATGTAGGACCTACAGTTCCAAGTGAATATTTTTGTGATTAACTTGGTAACTTGTAATTCAATTGATCCATCTTTTGTTGAAGGATACCAAATCTTACTTCAGAAAGCATCTTGTTACATTGGCAGCTTCGCCATTTCCCGTTAGCTAACCATTATTGCTGGAAACACACATGCTACATGCAGATTAATTTCTTTAACTTTGATTTTTAGTCACGGAAGTTTACCATGTGTTTGTCTTTGCTAGGATAAAGAACCTCTTACATTAGATCTTATCTCCCAGCAGAGAGTGTAGAGATACACTAAAACGTGCTTCATCCTCAAATATAAAGCTGCTCCGAAACTTTTTCTCTGGTAAGGCTGAACTTTTGAATCAAACTTGTTTTACAGAACTCACATTTTTCAAAATGTGCTTGCCTGGTGTCTGTATCCATTAGAATTTTACTGTACAGGTAGCTTTACGGGAAACAACATCTGTTCTAAGAAACACCAGTAATTTAAGAATGCCTTCGATGGTTTTTCTGACAGACAAAGATGACAATAACTCACTGCAAGCCTGAAAAATGGCCATGTTTTTAGTCTAGTAGCAAAGAGACTACTGGATTTAGTGACTATGGAAGTACTATTTCACAAAACTAGGAACTGGCATCTATTTACGCTAATGCAAGCACCACCACAGGCTTCCCTAGCTTAACCTAGACTGAGGTAAAATATTTTCAAAAACAAGAAACCAAGGTAATCCAAGTCTGCAAACAAAGAGATAACTGCTTGGCACTTGTTCCTGGTGAGATCAGGGAAGTGATCCAGGACTACCCACACAGCATGATCTCTGAAACTGGGAAAGTGTGAACTGGCAGATAAGATTTAACACCCCACAAAAAGCCACAGCCTGGAAAGGTGGACAAAATTTACACATTGGTTTTGTTTGTCTTTCCCTGTTCAAGTCCAGCCTCTTTATCTACTGCCACATCCAACTGTACAAACATCAGACAAAGGGAAATTCAAGCTAATGGATTTTGAAACTGTTTTTCCAGTAAAATACAGAACACTTAGTACTATTATATATGGAAAAATCTGGTAGGGAGCAATGCTAGTTCTCCACTGGAATGAAGTATACAATGGAATAAAGCATTTAAATTCTACCACTTCTGCTCTTCTCTGTACTGAATATTAAGCTGCTACTGGGACAGAACAAGAAGGGCACCTATTCCTGGGAAAAGCAAAAAAGTCTTGTTTGAGACTATATTCAAATAACTACTCTTTAAATTATTTAAAAATATGAAACATTGAAGAAAAAGCAAATAACCTAAAGAAGGCAAGTCAGTCAAAGGGCTACCACAGACAGTAGTTTATCTTTGTTTTTCCTTTGTAAGATTTAACAGATAGAACAAATTGGGTTGATGGCCACATAAGTGAGGCACAGTTCCAAATTTAAGCTACATACATACAGGCAGCAATGATACCTAGTTAAAATTCTTAGCCACAGTGCAGCATATTGCAGTGCATCTGTAAGCCAGGAGAAACATTTTAATGAGACTATTGCAGCTGACATTATCTATTAAATCAGGCATACCCTTTTCCTCTGCAGACCCCAGGGTCTCTTTGCTGAGCATCAGTGTATCAGCACAGGTAGCAGAAATCCTCTTCTCTGTGTAAGTCTTCTTTAGGCTGTCTTGAGAACTGGCAGGCTCATTAAACATATCCTGTGTGGAACTGGAGTCAGACAGCACTGCTCCAGTGCTATCCTGACTCCTCTCTGCAAAAGAGATAAAGAAGGAATGCACCACTTCATACTCTTCAGGCTGTTGCTTGTCTCTTGGTAACAGCAACACAAAACTGTAGCCACTCTGCAAACTCTTAGAGCTGCCATATAGGACTCCTAACCACCACCAAGAAAAGGTATCTAATTCTCACCACATTTCTTCCTAGAATATAATCCTGGAATTTGATTCAAAAGCAATAAAGCTCAACTTTCAAGAGCAGTTAGACTGAGGACACAGTATTTCTGCTAGTATGGGCCTGTAAGATTTCGCAGGTTTACTGCATCGTCTGCTTTGAAAAGCACCCAGTACAATTTTGAACCTGACACAAGCAAAGTTCAATTGACAAGAGAAAACCATGAAGAACAATACTGGTAATAATTACTCACAAAGGAAAGAAAAGTCAGTACAATTAGAGGGCAAAGGCTTAGAGGAGTGATCTCTGATGCCAACTATCCTGCAGGTGCAAGATGCTGTTCAACAAACGCTCTGAAAGGCGATTTGATATGGCAAATAAACACCACATCAAAGAACTAGGCCTACCACAGACAGGGAAACTGGACTTCAAGGCAGCAGACAGAAGAATAGGAGAAGTGAGTTTACCTTGACAGAGTGGAGCAGTGACTGCAGTACAGTCACAACTAAGCTGTTAATCTGCACAGAAGAGGCATCATGACTTTATCACGGGGGATAAAACACACCTCAGAACAGGCAAGTGAAAACCTCCCACTCATGTCTGAAACCTGCCAGATATAACCCAAGTTCTTTACATCCCCGGTTATCAGAGGCAACCCTGCATGACTAAAGAACACAGCTTAGTCTCTCTGACAGAAAGAGGCCTGCACATCCCCACTGAGATGGGAAACTGGCATTTTTCCATATTCTGCCAACATAATTCAACGCTCATATAAAATGCCAGTACAGGCAATTCCCTTTAAATCTGGAGTCCACGAAAATTATTTCCAATTTCTTCTTAAGATACTGATACTTGATTCTGTGATCTAGTTAAAAGCATCCCTGCTCATTGCAGGGGTGTGGGACTAGATGATCTTTAAAGGTCCATTCCAACTCAAACCATCCTATGATTCTATACAGAAATGGCATAACCAGGAGGGGGTTATATCCATTGTCTAGGTAGTTCCACTGCATTCTGATTCATTAATTTTGTTGATAAGATCAAGAAAGAAAATTAACAAAGCAAAAGCCCTTGCTTTAAGATGAGCGGATAATTTAATTAAATTTCTTCTGTTCCATCTGAATTGCACTTGTTCAGGAGAGAGCTAAGGGCCTCCTATGAATTTATTTTACCAAGATAAATCCCTCTGCAAACCTTCAGCTTGCAGATCAGGTTCTGCTTATTAGGATTCCAATGAATTTAAACCAAATGTGATGCACTCCGTAGGCTTTTCACTACCACACAAAGAAAACCTTCCCTTTCAGTGAGTAGTTCTTAATAAAACTACATCTTGAAAAAGAGTGGGGGAACAGTATTTGCTTCCTAATTGGAAGCTATATAAGTTGGTTAATGATGACAAGCTTTACACAGAAAGAATATAATTATAAAGAATGGGAAGAGAAGGGTTCTGAAGAGAGGTCAGTCAAGCTTTAAATGACTCATTTATAAAGCTTTAATAACTTTCTGTGGTACAAATCGATACTATTGAACTCCCAGTTGACATCAGGAAAACCATTTACAGTAGCTCCCTTGATATTTTTTTAAAAGAAGTTTCTGTATCTGTTGCAAAGAGGCTGAATTACTCATCTAGGAAAAAAAAACTGCAAATTTCCAGATGTTGCCACAAGCCTGCAGGTCAATTCTGATGTGTGGGTTATGACAGATGAAGCATTAGAATGTAAATCAAGAAGTGCCAGACCAATATGCCTGGGTGAGATCAGATCCCTGGGAAATTACAATAATTTTTCATCATGCAAAGATAGACAATGATTCAACACATTAAATTTCAAATGTATGCATGAGCTTTTCCTTATGGGAACAAATTTAAACACCTCCTTACAATTAGCTAGCTATTTTAATTTGAAAATCCTGCTTAAATGACTGTGGGTCTAGGTAGAGATGTTTATTCTCCTTTTCTTTCAATACATTAACTCTATTTTAAAAATAATTATATTAACATTGGGCCTCTTAATCACTGGAAACCAGAGGAAGATTGAGACAACTTTCTATTACATTAGATATTCCTTGAATGCAGCAGATGCCTTCAAACTAAATGAGCCAGATGGAAAACCCTGGAGTATTCCAGAAATTAGCAGCAGCCACCAATTATTAGTATTAATTTCTCAGAAATCACAGAGGATGGGTAAAGGCCCAGGGAATGTAAAACGAAGCATAGTACTCATCTTTACAAAGGATGAAAGGTCAAAGCGGTGAGCCAGCCAGCCTTCATTTTCCACAGAACTGTTTGAGCATAAATAAATAAATCCTTCTCTAAGCACCTAAAAGGTAACAAGATCAGGAGTAGAAAAAGTGGGAGTGAATCCCAGCACACACATTCCCATGTGCCTGTAAAGAATTTGTGATTCTCAAACCAGAACTGGTCAAAATGTCTGGCTACTCTAAACACACCTCAGCAAAGCAGCACGCTTGAATGTGTAATCAGTAACTTCACAGAAAAAATATGTAAGACTCTTCCTGTTCTACTGAGCACTAATGAAAATTAAACTTAATTACGGTGTCTGTATTTGGGACCCACATTTTAAAAAAGACACTGAAATAAGGAAAATTAATTCAGAAGAGAGGATAAAAAATGAGAGATTAATGAGATGACATATGAAAATTACCAGGAGAATTGGACTTATCTTAAAAAGATGAGGGAGAATTTCCAAATACATATGATTAACCAAAATAAAAATACAATAATTGCTGTTCGTATTCATTAGGTACAGTGCAAAAGGCAGTAAGATTTAACTGCAGCAAGAAAATTGACTTCTTTTTCCTCTCATCTCTATCTTAACTGCTACATGCAGTTAGAAAATAGCACAGTGAACCTATAGAATCACTGTAGGCTTTCGAAGACAGGCAGACAAACAGCCATCACTTGTTAGGTTACCCAAGATGCTCCTTAATATAATAAAAAGCTCTGTCGATATCTAAATACTGCAGTATGCAATGCAGAACCTCTGGCAACTGCACCAATTCACATCCTAACTCTGGTTTTCTAAATAGAAAAAAAAAATGGCATGTTTTGTATACATTAAAATCCTATTCTCTTCTAGCCTAACTGCCAAATACAGCTCTTTTTTATAAATATATATATGCTAGATGGACACAGCACATATTTTACATCTGCTGCACTATGAAGCTTTTCCCTTATCTGGCAAGAGCTGACTGCAGTTGAGACAGTCATTAGTGTTACTCAACCTACGCGCCAAAGCCTGCAGTGCGTGAGGCACCAGAATGAATTCCAAACTCCCAACTGCTATCAACACCTGCCCTTTGGAATGACACAAATCCATGGAGAACATCAGTGCTTTTTAATAATTCCTGCTAGAATTAGAGACAATTTAATGCAACCCAGTGTAATTTAGGAGTTAAAAAATGACTGGGGTTTATATTTTGTTTACCTGTTTTCTTAGTTTCCCCACCCAGCAATAGCAATAAGGCAAGCTTTTCCAAAACGCTGGAGTAATCCCTTGTTGTAAGAGATTGGTAAATCAAGGACTAAATATTCTTTTGAGGTCCCTCCCTGTAAAGTTTCCTATTACTTCAAAAGCTAAGATAAAAATACAGCTGGGTATTAACATCCCAAAATTATTATCTGCAGTGGAAATGAAGAGACTAGAGAGAAAGTTCTATTAAATTGTGCATAAGTAACTGTAACAATATTCCTATGAAAAATATGATCTGATAGTAGATGTTTCTCCTTATTTCTCCTCTTTGGTATTATTATATTTTGTTTCATTGCATCATTCTTAACTTTTGGGAAGATTTCAAACAGCCTGACAAGCTGAAATCTTTATTTGATGTAAAGTTAAATATTTCATGTTTACCTCTAAAAATTTCAGAAAATGGCACTTGAAAGCAAATTTTTTTTTTACCTCATTACTCATAATGTCCTCAACTCGTGACATTTCATTTCAAATCTATGTCACATTACATCCCCTACTCTGTCAATGGGTGAAAAAGAGCAGCTTTGGACAGGGGATTTAAAAAGGTCAAAAGAATAATCTTGTTAACTTTCCAAGACATCAGTAAAAAAATACTAATTATAATCAGAAAGATGTCACTGGGAAGAAAGAACTTGTATCTTCATCTGTACTGCCAAGATCTTTATTACACCACACTGAGGTCCTGTCACTCACATGGATGATCAAATCACTATCATGACTGAAACACATCTGTCACAGATGTTAGAAAAAATACCTGAGGTCCCTTTGCCTTAACTCCATGCTTAGGAGCATTCTAACATCAATCTTACCCTGAATTAAATAGGTTTTCTGGGTTTACTTCAAAAATCCCTGTTCCCCACTATTCCTCCATAGCAGACACAGCCATCAGCATGTCACTGTCACTGCTCCCTCAGCATTTGGGCACAGCACCTGCAGGCCACCCCACCACCAGGACAAAGCTGGGTTAAACTCTGGAGAGCCTAAACGACTGATTTTAAAATGCAACAGGAAACCAGGGCTCAGTACTGCAGCAGGCATTACCCTGTGCCAGCAGCCTCCCACAGGAGCCCTGGGCACCATCCATAAGCCCTGTTACCTCAGCTGAGCCCCTCAGCACTGCAGAGGACAAGGAGAGTGATGTGCCACAGGGTGAGTGACCTGAACTGAGCCCCTCAGCACTGCACAGGACAAGGACAGCGATGTGCCACAGGCTGAGTGACCTGAACTGAGCCCCTCAGCACTGCACAGGACAAGGACAGCGATGTGCCACAGGCTGAGTGACCTGAACTGAGCCCCTCAGCACTGCACAGGACAAGGACAGCGATGTGCCACAGGCTGAGTGACCTGAACTGAGCCCCTCAGCACTGCACAGGACAAGGACAGCGATGTGCCACAGGCTGAGTGACCTGAACTGAGCCCCTCAGCACTGCACAGGACAAGGACAGCGATGTGCCACAGGCTGAGTGACCTGAACTGAGCCCCTCAGCACTGCACAGGACAAGGACAGCGATGTGCCACAGGCTGAGTGACCTGAACTGAGCCCCTCAGCACTGCACAGGACAAGGACAGCGATGTGCCACAGGCTGAGTGACCTGAACTGAGCCCCTCAGCACTGCACAGGACAAGGACAGCGATGTGCCACAGGCTGAGTGACCTGAACTGAGCCCCTCAGCACTGCACAGGACAAGGACAGCGATGTGCCACAGGCTGAGTGACCTGAACTGAGCCCCTCAGCACTGCAGAGGACAAGGAGAGTGATGTGACACAGGGTGAGTGACCTGAACCAGCTCAGACACTCCTAATGACAGAGCTCTCACTGCTAAGGATGATGACCAGGTACCAACCTTGGTACAGACTCACAGAATTCATCACCAGGGAGCTGAAGCACAGCTTCATGGTGCCAGTGGGAATGAGGTGTTCTGCCTTTGACAATTATTTACTATGTAGCTCAGTAATCCTCTTTTGAAACTTCCTTGAAATAAAAGGAAAATGAAGAAGACCTCTGAAACATCTGCAGGCAGGAGTAAGTAAAACCCTCAGAAAGCCAAGGGGGTACAACTCACTTCTGAATGATATCTTTGTCTGTCTTAAACATCTGAAGGAAAATGTGCAGCCAGTTATTATAAGAAGGTATCTGAATCATGATAAACAATCAGTTACAAGTCAAAAAATCAGAAATGAGTGGCACAGAAAGCTTTTCTACAGACTCTATACATTTGCTAACTCAATTTTCAGAAAAGAAAAATCCTACTGCACAGTTCAGAGCTTATGAATAAGCAACTATATATAACTAAAAAAAAATCTTGTCTCATGCAATAAAGGTGGGTTGTTCACAGGCTGTGAAGGTACAGACTCTCTTTGTCCTGCCTGGCACCATCTCTCCCCTCTTCATTTGCACATATGAGCATTTTTCTTTACTGGTCTGCAGTCAGAAACATGATGTATCACAGAATTCTCATTCTGCAAACAGATTCCACCCATAACAGAAGACAACATTTAGCTCTGCATCAAAAGGCACTTGCACATTATTAAAAACCAAAAGAATTGCAAAGATTTGCATGGGAGTAGGTTAATTTGAGGACAGCAATTTAAAGGGAGTTCTCTTTTAACATGAGTCAAAGATGAGAGTCTGTGTTTTGTCTGGCTGCGCTGAACACAGAATGCGTTTCCATAACTTACAGTCCTATATTGCTGTTCTGTCTTCAAGAGCAGAGTACCAGAGTATCTCACCAATGTCCCATTTATTCGGACAAATGCTTTTTACATAATCTCACACTACATCTCAGTGTGACACTTGCACTAATCAGAGAGAGGTTAAATTGGGGGAAGGTAAAAATGGAGCACACTGCAATAAACCGGGTGTGATCCATTATTCATGGAGCCAGTGTGCAGTCCCCATGAACATCCAGCACCACGTGCCAGAACAGGACATGCATTGCAGACCCAAAGGTTTCATTTTTAACTGCTGAAGAGAGAGAATTTTAAGGGCAAGATTTTAACATTCAAGAATGCACTGTGGACGTTTTTTTAATGCACAGAAACATCCACTCCATCCCAGAAGCTGATTTAGTTTAGCATGAGTGACAACCTGGTGCAAGAAGTTGCTCAGAGATCACCTTTGTCTCATCAGGATGTTGAGAACCCCCATTTACAAAAACTGTGCATCTTCATAACATTTGCAGAATTACAGACCGACAAACTATGAAGTGAGACTTCTCCCACAGCACGAAGCAAGGAGCCTTTCCCAGTGAGTTTATCATGCAGGTTCTGCCAATTATTAAAAGCAAGCCGTGACAGGTAAAAGCAGGAAGAGAATGCCTGGGGAACAGAGATTTGTGTAAAGGTTAGAGGCAGCACGGGCAATATTGGTTGCAAAAGCAATCAGGCAGAGACAAACACGAAAAAGGACAATTAAGTCTAACTACACATGACATACTACATGACATGGATGAAGACTTAAACAATACAACATTTTAACAGTGCAATAGCCATGGATACATCATCTGCATACCACCACAGGAATATGGAATTGAGTATCAACACAACAAAGGCATATTAGAGCAAAAAAAGACCTCCTAAATAATCTCTCAGTCTACTTTTTGGGAAACAGATAGCTTATTCAGATGGTTTTTATTTTTTTTTTTATTTTACTAATTTTCCTGCTTTCTGAACTAACTCTACTGCTATTACTGCAATTGGTCCTTACTGACTATATACATCCAGCCTGCATAGAGGAGGACAGAGAGCATAGCTGTTTTGCTATGTAACACTGGCCATTTAGCTGTGTAAACACAGCAACAGCACAGGTAATGAAAGTTGAGTGCCTGCCAAGTTCCTGGGCTTTCTTCTTTCCTATTTTCCTCTTAGAAAATAAGGGTCTGAACCTACGCTTCAGACTTCAAATTCAAATTTCATTTTGGAAGGTTATAAAATAGCAATAGGCAGGGGTGATGACAGGAGAGACAGGATTAACAGAAGGAAAGAAAAGGTGCTGCCAAATGGAAGGACAAGAAAAGAGAAAGGAAGCTGCCCATTTTACACACATGACAGCAGCAAGTCAGCCAGCAAATAACAGCTGCCACTCAGCAATACTTTTGTCTCCTTGAAGGAGATATGTGCTAGCAGCTGCCATGAGGAAAAAGAAGTTCAGTTACTTTACAAGCTGTATTCACTGGTTCCTTTCTCCCATTTTCATTAAATACATGACTTAAAACTAGTATCACCAGCATTCACTGGATCTGAAGCCTTTCAGTGCTCTCAACTTTAACAGTGATTTCTGCATATCCCAGTCATCACCTTCCACCAGCAAAACGTGCTAGAGAGCTACAGAATTATAATGACACATTTAAATATAATGTATTCAAAATAAGTCTGCCTTCACAGCTTCACCTATTTACAGATAAATGTTTGAAGATCAGAATCCCAGTATTTTCAAGAAAAGATGTTTGGCTGTACAGCAATTCTCTCTAGCTTGTAATGAGAAAATTTGCTGCTCTAGAAGGCACCAAACTAACAACCCCACCAAAACCCAAACCCACAAACCCCACAAAATTAACAGAATAAGTAGCATTCAGAAGGAACCACAAGTGTCCATTCCTTTTTCCATCAGGATAAATTACATCTCCATGATGCCTGGCAGACAGCTGCGTTGCCAATTTTTAATGACTTCCAGTGCTAAAATATTGCAGGGTTATACAGAACCAGCATTTCCTAAGACTACTCTAACATTGTTTTCTAATGTTCAGAATGAAAATGCAATTTAAGTGCAATATCATCTGTTCTGTCTTCCATGAACATGGACACCCTAGGGTTTTGCCTCTAACTCTTTGAACAGCTTTCAACACTATTTAGGTTACTCTGCTGTCATGTCTCCCCTGAGACTTCTCCTCTGCAGACAAACCATCCCAATTCCTTCTCTCTTTCCTCAAGGGTCACATTTTCTTGAAGCACAGAACATAAAAATGGTCAAAAAAAGTCTCAAAGGTCAGTAATGATCCCAAATAGCATCTTGCCTGTGGTAATACATGAAAAGAAGTGTGGAAAATTGTACAATACCCTTACTTAAGCCACGTATGATCAACAACTTCAATACAAGAGTAAATAAGAGTATTGTCAAGCCTCAGAAAGAATACCTAGGCTGAATTTAGGTCAACTTACTCGTTCCTGAACAACAATATAGACTGCTTCATTTTTTTCAGAACGGTTAAAAAATAATCTAAAGAGTAGTCAAATGATGAGTATTTTCTTGCTATTTTTAGGAATGGTACAATGGAAATGCTGGCACCAGCTTTCTTCAGTGATGTGATTATGTGTAAGATGTCAAGAGCATTTTACTTCAGAAGTATGTATTTTAATACAAGTAAAATGCAAATGCATGCAGAAAGAGCACAGTATATGCAATAATATAAAAGTGGAAGACTTCTGAGCCTGTTAGCTCAGCCTGTTAGCTCTTCCATCTGTAACAGCCCCAAGGCAAATATTTCAGTTTCCTGGGGTTCTTCAATATGCTGTATCCAGGGTTTAGTTGTGCCAGCAACTTACAAAACATTATGAATGATGCAGTACTCTGCAATTCTCCTTGTCATGGTTACACACAGCCTTCCTGAAGATCACCCAAACTCTGCTTCTTCCAGCAGCTGACATTTGGAATTGCTTTGACAGCACAAAGCTCATCCCAGCTAGGCTCAGCTTGCAGATCCAGGAACTGCTCCTCCAGCCCTGGCAGAGGCAGATGTTCCCGCACTTGCACCTTCAGGCTTGGCTCAGCAGCCGCCTCCGCTCCCACCGGGCCACGGGCTGCCACAGCCCACAGCGTCTCCCTCGGAGAGGAGGGACTAACCACACACACTGCAACGCTCATCTCGCTTATGGCTCTCCTGGGAGCACTGAGACAGCCTTCAGGACCTAAGCAGATGTAGTCTTAGGCAGAAATGCTTTTCGCAGGGAATATCGTTTAAGAAATATTTAAATATTTGCTCCCTTCTATGCTGTTGTGTCAAAAGACATCAAAAAGCCAATAGAAGAGTCTGATCACTACACAACCCATTGACACCTCCACACTACAAATGATCTCAAAACTGTCTAATGAATTACTCCCAAGTGAAATGCAAGCAGTAACAAAAAGAACATTTCTCTTTTTAATATAATGAAAGAAATAAAAGAGCTTCTCTCAGTTGCACCAAGAACTGTTGAGGAAGAGAAATAAATTCCTCCTGCAAAAATTTCAGGCATATGAACATTTGTTTCAAAACTGTGTCAACAAAGTTATTTACAAATTTCCATTCTTCAAAAAATGACAATAGGAAACAGCCCACCCTCCAGAAATAAATTCATATCAAGCAGAGCATTTCTGTGGGGCCTGGCACATTCTACCATCACCAAGCTAAACACTGCAGATATTTTACTCCTTGAGTGCTGATACTCATAGATCCAGATGGATAAAGAAATGGTTGGAAGAGTAGAATCAGAATTAAATTCCTAGCCAAATAATAAACTCAGGTTACTTAAATTGTAACTCAATTTCTATTATATATGCAATTGCAAAGTTTTCATTAACACTATGACACCACCCCCCTTCTTACATTTATAAGCCAATTATTTATTCTATTACTTTATATTCTACAAAGATGAGCTGCTAACCAGTCATTGTAAATGATAAAGAAAAATTAAAAGATGAAATCTACTGGACTGTCATGCAAATCACTTCGTGCTGAATCACAATATATTCAAAATAGCTGCCACCTGCCTCCTTCAAAAAACTGTAATACTGGTTTGCGTTGTCTTTTTACCGATTTGTCTTATTTGAACCAGTTTCAATTTTCACCTGGTCACTTCACACAGGCCAAAACAGTGTCCAGTCTTCTAAAGACTGAACCCACCTCTTTCCTAGCAAGCTCTGAAGGCAAAGTATCACTGAAAATTCAGTGAGCTCATACTCCTCCTACCAACATTACTGTTTTGATTAAGTGACAGGTACCAGCGGTGGCAGGTGACAACTTCGAGTTTCGTATTTAAAGCTCTGATTGTACATTGATTCTATTTAAGGCACTGAATATATAAAAAAATAATGAACTTCAATATTGCCCGTGTTACCACAGACCCCTCACCCTCCTCGAGCAGTTTGGCCATTGCTGGTCAAACCCCACGCTCAGAGCACCTCCCTGCTGGCAGTATTGAGAACAGGGACTGTACCGTCCGGCGTTGCCTGCTGACGGGGTTTTTTACATTTGACGTAATCGTGGTCAACTGGAGTGGCTGTGTAGGGTGGGGAAGTCAGACCTGGACCCGAGGAGGAGGGGAGGGAAGTCCCAGGGCCTGGCACTGTTCCAGCTGAGGAGTGAGAGTCTTCATCTATCATGCAAGGCTTTTCTCTGGGAGGGCGAGAAGAAAGGGGAAGTGTTTATGTACAAAGAACAAAAGGAGACTGCATGTTCTTACAGCATTTCCAATAGAGCAATCAAATCTCACTAACAAATTCTAAATAAAGGATTTTTAGTACAAGTTATTTTCCTCCCTTGTCACCGGTCAATGGTAAACTCTTCTTTATTTTGTAATTGGTAATGTGACAGATTGTCACTCGTCCTAAAAGTGAAGGTAAGTTGCATTTGCATTTTTATTACCAGTTGATTTTAAAAATTAAATTTATGAATAAATAAAAACGGTGGCTTCAAAATGGATCACAAGATCAGAATTGTTCTGTTTTCTTCCCTTCCCATTTCCTCTGTACCACTTATTAAGATCTCAGAGTAGCATGTAATCTTATTCATGGTACCTGAAAACGGCAAACATTAGCATAAATTCTATTCACTTTGTTTATATTTTATTCAGCTCCATTTTAATAGTTTATTGTACAGTAGTTAATTAGCATTCAGAGGATACTGCTGGAAACTAGCACTCACTTTTCTGCAACTTTTGGGGTGTTCTTCTCCTCACCCCTGGCAAAGGGTCCCTCAGAAGCTTCTTTCATGAAACTAACCAGTACCTCTGCATCTACTCCAGAGTCTGGTTTCCCCACAAGTTTCAAAATAGAAGCATGAAGTCGAAAATATACCTAAAAAACACCAAAGTCCATTTGGTCAGTAAAGAATTTGTAGCTCTGTAATCTATTACAAATATTCTTTTCTCTATAGAATCTGCAGCAGTTAGTTCTAAGACAGCTACCTGTCACCTAAACTTACCTGAACTGAACTTTCCCTGCCTTTGAAAGTTGCTCTTAAACTACAAAATCCGAACACTGCACAAATTTTATAACCACAACCTATGGAACACAACAAAGAAAGCAGAACTGGCCTCGTTGCAAGCAAGTCACCACCGGGTATGTTCTAGAGCCACCGCTTTTACCAGACAACACAGTGAAAAGCAAAGGTTCCACCTCATGCTTGAACTTGTGCTTCCAAAGGTACGAGATGCTTGTGAATCCTGTCAATGTTTGGTTTTCATAAAAACTAATGAACCGTGTGCAGCAAAATCCAGAAGTGGAATTGCTACCCACCTGTCCAAACTGCCTTTGAAATGAAACCAGCCTGAATAACAGGCTCCATTTTACTCTCCAAGAGTGCCTTGCCAACGTTCCCCGTTGCAGAGCACCATCTACACGTGCCTAACAATCAGTGGAGAACAACGCCTCGAGCACACACATTTAACTTGCTTTTACCTCCAGCGCTTCCATGGCAAGTTCGGGGGGATTGTGGTAGTGAATCTTCTTCGGATAGCGAGCAGCCTCCTCGTGCAGGTAGTGCCCTGCCTGTTTGTAGTGCAGCAGGTACACGACAGGAGGCTGCTTCTGCTTCTCGGCGATCTTGCCCAGCATGTAGTGGATGAGCCACTCCTCCTCGTCGCCGTCGCCCTCGCAGCGCGCCGCCGCCGTGAAGCAGAGCTTGGCGGTCTCCAGCATGCTGTCCCTGCGCTCCTCCATCTGCCGGCAGCCCGGGGAGAACAGAGCGCAGCCGTTGGCGTGGCGAAGCCGGAAAGCGCGTAAACACCGTACAGCTCGGAAACGCTTCCAGCCCCAAAGAGGCAGAGTGGTCAAATACATCCCAAGCGGTCAAACACACCCCTAGAGCCCACTAAATGTGTTTATGGATAGGTTTTTGTTCACTCTCACTGCTGGCACGAACAACCAGAACAAAACAGTAAGATTGAAGAAATATTAATATAAATATAAATCTGAAAAATAACAACTCAATATTCATGTCTACAGAAATTTTACCACGTTTTTGCAGCTGTACTTATCATAACTCTTCAAAGAAAAAATTATTTGTTTGTTCTGCAACTGGAGTTTGCTAAAGCCACCATGGACCACTCTCATTTGTGAAGAGAAGTATTTCATCTTGCTTGCAATCTATCTAATTTTGAGAAGAATATTCTCCCCACCCCACCCTGGCAAAAAAAAAATTAAAACCAGCAGCATAAATTAAAGTTAAATGCCAATAAACTCATGTAAAAAAAACTAGGTCAAAAGATGCATTAATGTAATTTTCTCTCTTTGAAAATGAAGTTTATAAATTTAAGCTGTGTGGCTATAACCAAGAACTAAAACATAGTTCCTTTCCTAAATATTTTTTTAAGAAGAAGGGAATAATAAGGTTTTTATGTATGAGAAACACATTCCTGAAGAGATATATCAGTGGAAGTGAGACAAAATAGTTTCAATTCATCTTTCGTTATAACAGAGCTTTTCTTACTAAATTACGCATTTTTAATATAATCACTTGAAAAAAGTGAAGACTTAAGTAGTCCTAAATAAACATTCTTATTTAATCCTCAACTTCAGATGGCTGCTCTGTATTGCTCCTTTTATCTGATAATATCAAGTAACTCCAGCACAATTGCTGGAATTCTTCAACAAATCCCTCATCACCAAGAGGCTGCAAGACATAAGAACAAACTTCTGATAGGGCAAAGACAAAAAATGTAGCCACTTCATTTTCTGAGGAGTTAGTTTTGGAGCTGTTGGATGCAATAACCCTCCAGAAGAAAACTCTATTGTTAACTGTCACGTCAAACGCACTCTTTAATAAACAATTTGTTCCCTTTAAATACGCAGGCTGACATCAGCTCTGCTCTTAGGCAAGAGAGTGTCTGTGGAAGTTCAGCATTAATGCAGTGCTGGGGGCAGCTCAGGTGTGAGACTCTCCACCTCCTGCAAATACTTCTCCCAGAAGCAAAGGGTGTTCCCAGCACCAATCTCTGTAGCTCGAACACTGAAAGTTTTACAAATTACAGCAGAGGAGCAGCAATTCCTTTTTTTCACTGTGCTTCCAGCTGCAGGCTACGTAACATTTGGAAGTCAGAATAGCTAAATCAGAAATGGAGTTCACTGGTCCAAAAAGACAAAACATTTTCCCAAGCAACTCTCATCACTGTCAAAGTGTATTTAGAATTGCTCTTTTTGGTTTAGAAAGAAACCTCTTAATATTCTTTTTCACCTCCCTTACGCAAAAAGAGAAAATGAATTCGTAACAATGTTTTCAATGGAAAAAGATTTCTCCCAATCTTCTCACTTCGATCTTTTGTTTAGGTAAATGGCCCAAAACCATAGAAAAGGGGGAGGATTGTTTAGATATAAGAGATGACATGTAGACACAGATATCAGAATAATTTCTGATCTCTTCACTGTTTCAATATATATGCATTTCACCTTTTCCTGGAAACATTCCATGACATTTACAGAAAGGAAAGGTAAATATAATTCCCCTTTCCAGAAGGTTACAATAATTTTGTGTCACCTTCAAAAGATAATTCAAAGATTAGGCTCAAACTGATTTTACACAGGAAAAAGAAAGGGAAAAAACCCACCTTCAAATGTTGCTTGACACCACCAGATTATATGAATATTGGAATTTCCAACATTACTAAGTAACCATACAGTCTCATATGTGGAATATAGCATTTAAATACTTAATTTAAAAATTTACTACGTTAGAAAGCCTAATTTTAAATATTTAAAATTTTATACTCTCTCTGTTAGATCCCACCTGCTGCACAACTTCAGGGGGAAGCTCCGTTTTCCACTGCTTAAGCTGTCGGGATGCGAAGGAATGCAGGGCATAGGAAATGGTGCCGTACTCGATCCACAAGGAGAGGTTGGAGCTGTCGATCTCCAGGGCTCGTTTGAAGCAGTTCAGGACAGGGGTGGAGTGCTTCCAGATGGGGCCATCACTCTTCAGTTCATTGGAGTTCAACTTGTCCTGAATGCGGCTCGCTCGAGCCAGAGCCATCCCAGCCCAGGAGTCAAACCTGTGCAGGCAAGAACATAACTCATGAACAAACTCCCCCCTGAACATTACACTGAAGATACAGACAAGATTTGTCTTCTCGTATCTATAACTTCTTCCTCCTTTCATCACACAAAACAGATTCCTGCACTTCCTCCCCTCCTCAGAGCAGAACACGAGCTGTGCAGCCTAAATCGTTCTGATTTTCTTAAAGCGGTTTCCTAACAAAGCAGTGCCCCAGTAACTGTCACACATGGAAAACGGAGGAGAAATCCAGGTTCCTTTGCCATGCAAAGCCACTATATCTGTATTTCTAATGGCAGCACTCCCATTGGTTTTTTTCTCAGTAACCACACAGCCCTGTCGAAATGTTGCCACCCTGCAGGCCAGCAGACATTATGACACCTTGTACTGTCGGACTCAACGGTGAATAATCATCATCACTTCCCAGCATAAAAATCATAAAGCCAAAATTGCATTCAAGTAGGAAAAATGTGATGAACTAAAACTGTAATTTCTGCCTGAGGGACTTTTGAGGGTCCAGCCCTGTTTTTATTGACAATACAGTCTGAAGGATGGTTTCCACAGGCCACAACCTCACTTCAACGCCAGGGTTCAGCTGCTTTGGGGTTTTTCAATTTTACCATGACTTTAACACCAAGGCAATAACCATAATGTTCTCATATTTTTGCCTGCAATTTCTTCTGATTCCAATTGAAAACCCATTTCTAGGTCAAGTGACCTCAATAGTCAGGTTCCTGAGGGGAATGGAACAGGAACTGTAGTACAGACAAGTACCAACTATTTTGACTGGGGCAAAAATATTATGCTACCATGTAAGGCATCTTCTGAGCAAAAAATGCCACACATGAAAGTAAAAAAGCATTCATTTATTACTGAATTTAAGATTTAGAACACCAAAACTACAGAAAAATGGGTAGGGGGTGGTATCGGTAATTTCTTTATCTGCCTTTAAACAAAAGTTTTAGCCATTTGCTAGTCACAAGTCCCAGACTAGAAGATGCAATAACATTAAACTACAGCAATTTCCTCTGAAGATTTCACATCTAAAATTGCTCTGTTCCTTCACCTTCCCTTTTGTCTCTGCTACGTGACTGGATTTAGAAACAATTTTCTTGTCTCAAATCTATCAAATTAGGGTTTTTGTCACTGACCCCGATCTATCAACTTCAAGGAGAATTAAAATCATAACACCTGATATGCAAACTCTATATTTAATCAGGAAATTTAAAGGTTATTTAATTTAGTTTTGAAGACTGATACTCAGAACATGCTTTATTTTTAAGATGAGAGAGCTCAATCTTAATGGTATTCCAATGAGTTGTAAATTATCAAGAAACAAGGTGGTTTTGTTTAAATATCACTTAAACACTTTACCTGTATTCTCTGTGTAGCTCTCTAGCACCAAAACCAACACTTTTAGGAAGAGGTCAGCCTAAACAATTAATCCACTAAAGGATGCCATTTGTGCTATAGCTACACTATCAAATGATGACATTTTTCACTCCTTATCATGCATGAACATGCCAAAGCAAAGAACAAAAGGGGCAAACAGTTCATTCTTCACAGTTATTCTTTATTTCAATTTAGCTTCCTCCCCCCTTTCATTTTTTGGTTTTAATTTCAAAGCAATCAAATATTTAACCCTACATTTTGGGTTTTGTTTTCTCTGTTGGGTTGTTTCAGAGATACCCTTAATTATACAATGGACCTGTGATAATGGATTGCAGGTGGTTTTTTTTTTTTCATTCCTGAAACCAGTTGTCTGCTTTTCAGTACTGAAAGAAGTGAGAAGAATGAGGGATGTACAGCAGGACTCAAAAATACTGACCTGTTTGGGCAAATACAAATGTCGTGCATGTAAAATTTAATG
>WAAG01045867.1:83315-108098 GCA_013390105.1 Tichodroma muraria
CAATGTGTAAAATACATAAAATTTACAAGGAAATAAAACTAATCTTTCTCCAAAATATATCAAAGTGCATTAGAACAAAATAAGAGTGAATCTTACATCACTTCAGGATATTCCACTGACACTGGATAACACATAACTCACCTGCTGTACTGAATGTTCTTCTAGGTACCTTGCTTTGCTTTTTTTGCTAGGGAAACCATACAAACAATAAAAACATTGTTCCAAGGCTGTTTCCAGCTCTTCTTTGTATGGATGAGTATCTTCAGAAGTGGAAGCTGCAAGTTCTTTCTGTAGTACCTGAACCTACAAGCCAAGCATCAAGGACAAGGTCACCTGCAGACCACAGTGAGCTGCCAGCTGTCACATGAGGAAAACAGCTTTAAGGGACTACATGGATTTTCCCCCAAACACCACCAAATGTTACTCGTGTATTTCTGTAAACTGCTCTCACACAAGTCATTCCAATGGCACTGCAGCAGCACTGAAGTGCTTCTATTTTTCTTCCTGTGTAATTCACAAACACTTATCTTTAATCAATGAGGTTAAATATCAGCTTCATGTTTCAGACTTAAAATCATTCGAAGTTCTCCCCTGCACCCCAAGCTGCTTCTGTGAATACAAACATTACAGTTCATCAATGCTGTGAATAAGGAAAAGGTACAGAAGAATTTCTGCCCGAACTCACAACCTAATTCAGCAATTCCCTCTGCATGAAAAAAGCAGGATGCAGAGGACTCAGCAGCAAAAGAAGAGAGAGAGTAAATGAAAATCTGGCTAAAAGGACTATAGAATTGAACAGTATGAACAGTATTGCACAGATGGCTACACACCAAGGAAAGTGGCTGGACTGATCCCAAATTACTAAACGCTGTAGCAACTTGCTATCTTTACCTTCAACACTACAAGAGAAAGTGCCCATCAGTAGAATATTCTGGAAGATGCCAATACTTTCAGACATTTATTATAAAAACTGCAGCTCAATGCCAAAAGAAGAAAGGTAACTCTTTGAAAATTCTCACTACACTTCCATAAAAAACAAACCAAAAAGGAACACATTCCAAGAAGACATTTCAAGGTCAATAAAAATATGCTCACCACGAATAATCTGTGTAGGGGGTTCTGGATATTTATTTCCTAACTGAAACAAAACCCACACAACCACTGAGGTTTAAGATTCAATTTCAATGTGCTCCACTATGAAATTTCAATTTTAAAGAAGAAATGTTCATTTGTGACCATTTATCATTTTTCAACACCTAGGATTGCAAACTCAGTTATTTATGCATGATCCTACAAGAAGGTTCTCATCACGATGGGCTTTCCTGTCAATACAAACACTGCATTAAAAGGCAAAAGTCTGACATTCTACACATAAGAAGCTCATTTGTAAGAGCTGGAATTAAATATAAGATGTTCATTCTCTTCGGATCAAAATATCTGTGCTAAGATCAAGGTTTTGTTTATTAAGAGCCAAACCTCTGAAAAAAAACAAAGCAAAGACAATTCTTAGAAAGTATTTCAATGACATCTGGAGTCACAGCAGACTGATTCATACTGAGTCCCAGCAGACACCTTATTGCCAGCACTTTCCCTGTATGAATTTGTGAATAACATTTGAAATTTACAGAAAGTGTAGCTAAACAAGCTGAAGAAAAACAGTGATTCATCAGAGGATACTGCAACAAAAGCTTTATATGCCTACTGCTACAAACAAAAGCACATCTAAAGCAGTAACAGAATTCTCCCTTGAATAGGGTTCAAAACAATCTCCTGTGTTCTTATTCAACTTCTAAGTTCTTGGCAGAAATCCAGAACTGTTCCTAATAATTCAGACTATTGCTAAATGCCCTAATTAATACTAACACCTTCTCTTGCACAGCACATTCCTCCACAAGCAATATAAGGTCCTCGAGCAGACAGTTCACCTACAGAAGGTGATCATTTATACTAATCTATAAAACACACTTTTCACATTCTTGAAGCTGCCTTTCTCTTCAAATAATTCATCCCATTTTATCTTTGTCTTTCCCTATCCTTCCAACACCCTGTCCTCTCTGAAAACTAAATTCTTCTGTTTAATAATATTATATTATATTTTAGTGCAAGAAGCGGGCAATTCTGTAAGTGAAAATGGAACATTTTGTTTGAAGTACCTGATGACATTTGCAAAGCTCTCAGTGCAAATACACTGCCAGCTCTCAGTCATCTGTACTTTCCCCAGGTTCACAGCCCATACTCTGTGATTCCCCAGGCTGTGGGTACAGGCTCATTTTCCAGGCACAATTCAGACTCATCACTTCGGAGCACGACATCCGTGGGCAAGCTGGAGCCTGGGGACAGCCCATCTATTTTCATGAAGCGCAGGGCCTGAGCTAATAAGCCCTCTGGAGTCCCTGCAGGGGCAGCTCAGGTGTATCAGCATTATGCTCCTAACACCAGGCAGGCTGAGGAGAGCAGCACATAGAGATAATCTGATAGTTCTACCCTGAATCAGCCTCAGTTCAAACACTGCTCATTCACTCCAGCCCTACCAGGGTGAGCTGACTCCTGCAGAACCCCTCAGGCTCTCTGTGCCGTCCTGGACATGCTGCTGCTCAAATGCAGAGGGAGATGGGGTCTGGCACTGAGCTGTGGCTAATAAGCTCCAGGGAGTGCTGAGAAGGGAAATTAAGAGATTCCTGAGTGGCTCTATGCAGAACTAATCATGATTTTCTCTTGACTGAAAGTAATAAACCTCAGTGAAGTCAAGCTGAATCTGTAAAGTGCCACTGAAATGTCCCTGTAGAGCACAGCCCAGTGGATGCCACGGCACAGCATTATCTGGGATTTGCCTGCAGCCAGGCTGTCCCAGGCTGTCCCAGGCTGTCCCAGGCTGTCAGTGCTCTGCTCAGGGAAACACTTGGGCTCCTGAGCTAAGATAAAACAAGCAAACACATAGAAATATTCTACTTAGCTTAATGGTAAATTTCCTTTCTGGTGTAACAATAAGACTTCAAGAAATAATCTTAAAAAGGTCAACCATGAATGGGTAAGTCCTTTCATCTAATAATGCTACAGCATTGCTGCCCAGACACCCATTCCTGGAGCACACTAGATGTAACACACCCATCTGAACAACAGAGCAAAGAACAGCCTTAGAACAGGAAAATGGAGGGCTCAAGTAATTCTTCATTCTCATCACTGTTCTACAAATGAACTCTGTATGTACATTTTAAATAATATATCATTAATAACATGAAAACAATAGAATTGCTATTTTTTTCGGACTGTGGTATAAAATCAAGGCAGGTATAATCAAACAAGACAAATTTATCAACCACAGAACAATTAAATGCATCACAGCTTCAGAGCAAATCCAGGTCATACCACAGGATGTGGGAGCAATCTGGAGCATTCCAGTTGTGTGACTGAGGACAGACGATGGCCTGCAAATCTTTACTCTTACGATTTGGAAGAAACAAACAACCAAGCTGTTCAAAACTGAATTTTCTAGGCTGAAAGTTTAAATATATTATTTTTACATGATAAACGTATTTACGTACACTGAAAATGTGCAAAGCCTACCTAACACTTGACAAATTCAGTTCTGTGAACTTATTTAGAATCACTGAGACAAGATGAATATGGAATCCCACTGTGTTATTTTAGCAGCAGTTTTAAAGATGTAACACTATAGGTTTTTTTAGCTTCTGAATGATGTACAGTACTATCAGACTGCTTGGTTATTCCTACTTCCCTTTCAAATCCCATGAACAAAATAAAATACTAGTGCAAGAAGCAAAACAAAGGAGAAAAAACAGAAGAAAACCATTATTTTTCTCAGTGAGGTAAGTCCAGAGAACAATGGGAAGTATGACAGAAGCAGATCAATAGAAAAGGGTCTGGAACAACAAGCCTTTGCAACTCAGATTAAACTGACTGAAACTTTCATTTGTCTGTCTGGGGGAAGATGAAAGTGGATTTTAAAGTGTATATTTAAGATGAAGACAAGGCAATAAACAATCTAACTTTGAACTTTGTTTCCTGCTTTGAGATATGGCTTGGCCAGATGACTTTCAGAGACCAATCAGAATCAATCTCATTATTCCATGATGCCAATACTTACATAGAACTTGAGCAGGGCACCATCTGAATTGCAACACCAGGACCTTCTCCCCAAATACTCATGAGCTGTGTTCAGCAGCATAAGTGAAGAAGGCAGCATAGGACTATCAGGACTCACTGGAAGAAAGAAATTGGTAAATATTAAAATAGCACAGAACTGAGTTAAATTTGAGTCAATGCTTCAGCTTCCTCTCTGGTGGAAAGTGATGCTTGCATAGCCCTCTACTCCCTCCAGCCACCAAGGTAAGACAACAAGATAGTATTTTATTACTCATATTCCTGAGCTAGATGGTAAACAGCTCAGGTCCAATATGTAAAAGTGAAGAAATAATCCACCTTCTTCTCCCTGGTTCTGCTGCTGCTGGCAGCAAAGGGATCGAAAAGCATCTTCCTCATGCTGGATGATCCTGTGCAGGATAATCCATGGAAGCACCGAGGACACATATGGCTCTTTTGGTTCCTCCTGGACAGCCATGCTGCAGTCTATGATCTAATAAAGAAACAGACATTATACAGACAAAGTGATGCAAGACAAAGGTCGGGTGTGAATCCTTTCCAAACAACCCAAAGCTGGCAACACATTCTACCCCAAGGAAATAATCCAAAGTTAAGTCTCAGCTTCTCAGAAGTGGCTGCAAAAATGCTACAGGTAGATAAATCAGTAGGGGAAGGGTAGTAGATAATTTGCTCTGACATTCCTCTTGCACCCTCATTTTCCACCTAGATGTTAATATGCTATACAAGCAATTCAAAGTAAGCAAATACACAGCATTGATTCTTAGCATTACTGGGCCTCATTATTGTACAAGAAATTTCTCTACAACCCAGATAAAGAGGAACTTAAAAAATTCCTGAATTCTAGAACAGGTCTTACAACAACTGTTAAAGACCAACCAGAGTCATTAAAATGCTATACAAATTATGTGCCTGAAAACTCTATTCTCCAGAATTCTGTTACATTCCATAACACATACAACTTTACACAATAAGAGTATGAATTTCTAAGTAGTGAAGGAAATGGAGATTTGAGAGTTGCAAGCACATTGAATTTTGACATTAACTAGACCTGCTTCTTAATAGAGCAATAATAATAATTCGTAAGTCTGCCATTTGTTACCTGGACTGAAAATGCTCATTCAGTTTTGAGGTTTGAAAGTACCTTCTGTAACAGGCTAAAATTAGCTGTATTCATGATTCTACAAGCAGTTACCATTTCACTTTTCCCCTGCCCTATTCAGTTCACCCTCTCTGTTTTCACTAGAAAAACACTTACTTTGGCCAGCACTTGCAAGCAATTCTACCATGTCTCTAAGGCTTACAGGACCTCACCCTCCAGCCCAAAGCAAATACAGGCAGGATCAGAGCCATAACTTACAAGCCACACCCAGGCAGCTCAATCAATCTTCACATTATCACCATTTCAAATAGCCTAAATCCCCAGGGCTGGGTTATCTTACCACCACAGTTGGATTGTTTCAGGCAGCTTGGTGTCTAAAGCTTGGTTCTAGCACAGGTGTGTGCTCAGTGCAGCTCTATCACGCTGCAGGCTATACAATGCTCACACAATATGGCAATACCCATCTTCCCAAAAATGTAACAGAAATGTAACCAAACCCATCACTACGAGTGGGTGGGAATTGACACAGAGACTCTCCTGCCTGCAGGTCTGCAGCACACAACTCATCTCTCCTGGTGCCAGGGCATGGTTACCTGGATCAGGTTGTTTGTTAACCGAACGAGGCTCGGTGTGACAGAGGAGTCTTTCAAGATGCTGTTAACTGATGATAATGAAGTATCTATTCCTGAGAGCAGCTGTGTTACCGTAGCAACCCACTCCTCTTTAGCAGAAGCTGCTGTCATATTAATCATCTGCTGAATTGCTTCATTCAAGGCAACATCTGAGCATTCAAAGCATTGCTTGTAGTCTTTCAGTTTGAGCAGGGAGTCCTAGGGAATGTAAATATGAAAAAAGATCTATTATAACAATGAAGAGTTTATTTTAAACATGAATGCACAGCAGGGCAAAGCAAAACACTGTACTCAGTTAATGTGATTACTTCAATGAAACGAAACAGAACACCTTTAAATACAACATTAAAAGGACAATAGGAGGTGCGTGGATCCTGGATGACAAATACACAAGTAGGATCTAAATACAAAAAAATCATCACATCTTTCTGCTTTAATAAGAGACACAAGGAAAGAAAACAGGAGAGGGACAGCTGTAGGTCTGTAATTCTAATGATCTACAGCTGAATAGAGCCCTTACAAGAAACAGAGTTTGGATGTTTATGATCTGGTGCCACCATTTTATTACTTCATAAATAACAAGGTAGCAACTCTAAGGCCATTGTAATAGCAACATTCTCCTGCTTTTTTCTGCTCTGAACAGGTTGGGTCACGAGAGAGTGTGGAAACTGTAGGATTTGGTTCAGTCCAGTTAAAAGACCATCGGTCTTTCTTTGTGCAAACTTTTTTCCCCCCAAATAACCTAATATGATCACAGCTGAGCTCATTTATGCACTTATTTTTACAGTGTCAAATGGACTAACTTTACAGCAATTATACTGCACGTATCAACAGTTCCTCATTCATGCAGGAGCGTGTCTTTACAGCATAAAAATCATTCATATGCTAGATAACCAAGTTTCAGAATGGTTTTAAGTCACCATATAGTCAACAGCAGCATGAATCCATCTATAAAATAACTCAGGAAATTATTCAAGTTTCTGCTCATTTCGTGGAGGCCTCAACATCTTGTATCTTTAGCCACATTCTCAGTCAGCAAAAGCTGGTACATTGCTAATGATGTTGATAAAGTTGTGCTCTTCAGAGCAGTTACAGATTTGGTTCCATGCTTTGCTTTGTAAATAAGACTCATAACAGTTAACACCCACCCCAGAAATCCTTCCATCCTGTTTTCAGGAATTAGTCTTAATTCCTTATTAAAGCAGATTTTTTACGAAACAAAGCACACCTGGAGGAGAAGCAGCTGTGCTGGTCTCTCTGGTATGGATGTGACAAACTCCAGATGTTTGGCTCTGCCGTAACCATTAAAGCACAAGGTTGGTCGGAGCAGATGCACCACTGCATTATAATCCCCTGCCTCATACAGGCGTTGGATCTCCTCCAAAGACTGGCACCTCTCCAGAGATTTTAGGTTCTTTTCAATCTGCAAACATCACAGATGATATAATCTCTTGTTTTCACATATATTTGACTACTACTGACACTTCTCCCAGCAGTTTAGCTCTTCATGTTTAAGAAAAGAAAAACACTGATTCAACAATCTATTGCTGCTTTAATGCATGCAGCTGCTTTAATATTTTTATTTTGCATAAAAGCAGTCTAAAGATGTACAGGACCAACAGATAAAAAACTGTAGTTTTTGAAAAAGAGAGGGTGGTCTTGACATAATCTTCAAACTACAAAACCCTCACTCTGAGACATAGCAAACTTCCATCACAAAAAAACCAATTCATAGGTGACATTTGCAACTGGGAGAGATGGAGTGTGAGGGATGGAACAGGGAACACACACCTGCAAATGAATTCTTACCTCTTCTAAAGAGACCACAGAATCAACATGCAGATTAGGCAACCTTATCACGATGCTACACTCATTGCCAGCTTTAGCTTGTGTGCCAGTGGAGTTCTGCAGCATTTCAGTGCAGATATCATAGTTCTCAAGTGCCTGTTCCATGTCTCCCTATAGAAACAGTACAGAGGAAAACAATCAACAAAAAAATTCTACAGTTCTCACTGCAGAAAGGGTCTCCAAAACTTGTAGAAAATGTTTAAATTTAATGCAGGTATTTCCAGTGTGATTACTGCATGTCCTCAAAAATTAAAAAACAAATTCAACTGAATAGCTCAAATTAAAGCAAAAACATTTTAAAAACCTTACCATTTGTCTTAACAGATTATCAATATTAAAAACAAATAAAACAAATCAGAAAAATAGAATTCAGCCTGCATAAATTTGTAAGATTGGTCTGGAGTGCTAAACCCTTTAAAAAGGCAGAAGAGTAAACCAGCAGAAATAACTCTTCCATTTGTGCAAATTAAAACACTGAGTCAAGAAACATTTGTATATTCTGCAAAGTGAATGAATTTTACTTGCTCTGTGCAAAATAGTTACAGAAGTTGAGAGGTCAGGAAGGAATGCAAAGGCAAAATACAACTCTGCATATCATAAGGAAAAAAATGCCAGTAGTTGTATAGGAACTCTCATTTTTCCTAAATAACTTTATTAGAAAGGAATCCTTAGATACAGGAAAAAAAAAGGAAGAAACAAGTTAGTTCACACTAATGAAACTGACTCACATTAACTAGCTGACAATTTATTTAAACATAATAACACTTAGAGGAGAAAAAAAAAAAAGACTGGGATCAAATAACATTTCTTTCAAATTATTCCCTTAGTGATAGGTTTAAAACCCTCTGCCTAAAAATTTGCATATTAAATTAGAAGTCTTCAAAAGCAAAACTATGCCACCTTGAAAAAGCAGAGGGAAGAGCAATAAAACAGAGTCTGCTTTAGCTAAAATCTACATTTTGGACCTCCTGAGACTTTGATAGTGTCCACGAGTCCAGGCCCCCAAAAATCTTACGATGCAGCTTCACAATACTATTCCAAGTAACTTCAGTACAAGTAATTTTTTTTTAAGCTGAGCACAAGATAATTTAAACAAAGACATATATTAAACAGATCTGAATATTTGCTTAGCATGCGAGACCTCCTACCTCATTTCCACCTCAACCCTCAGGGAAAGTTAATTATATTTAAAAGTAAAATGAAATCACTATGTTTTAAGTTGATTTTATCCACTTGCTTAAAAGAATTGAGATTCCTGAGTCAGCTGCATCTGAACGTGACTTTAATTTGGGAAAAGCTGTGTTTGTTAAGCCAAAAGCAAACCAGACCTGCAGTGCTAGAAAGCGAGCCTTCAGCCAGTACACCCGAGCGACGAACTCCGTCCAGCCTTCCCCAAACAGATCTCGCTGCGAGGACGCAAACGACAGCTGCAACAGGTCCCCCAAAAAATGACTTCCTGGGAAGTCAGGACCAAACTTCCCGTTCACAGAGGCAGCAGGACAATTTCGTGGAGAAACTGCAATAAAATTAATAATTACATTTTATCATGAAGTTACTGGCATTCCATGGAAAGAGTCCCACGCATACCAGAATTTCAAAGGTACTGATCTACCTGAAGGCAAACAATTGACAGACCAATAAAACACAGATCTGGAAGATATAAAGAAAAAATATCTCCAAACTCCAGAGAATTCCTGGAAACTTCATACACCCCCAGTGTTTCCAGAGTCTGAAGAAAGTGACATCAAGTTCTCACCTGTAGAACTCTTTCCTTTTGTCAGGAGCCACTGATCTAATTGAAGTTCCATGCAAGAAAGGCTCATTAACATCATATCCTTCAGAAAAAGTAAGGAGATATCAAAAGAGTATTCACAGAAAGAAATACATTAAAAGAAGCATAATTTTTTTAAAAAAATCACTAAATTTGCAATTTACTTCAAAGAAAGCCTTCATCTTGTCCTCTTGGGATTTCTATTCCCAAGCCGTAACTACTTCTGCCTAAAAGGTGTGTAATACCACTGACAAATCAACAGGTAAAAAAACAAACAATACCTAGAAGCATTAAAAAAGAAAAACTTCAGCTCATGAAAGAAGGTCAGAACAGCATTGCCTGATGTTAGAAAAAATTGTCACACTTACTTTTTAGCTGGCTGAAATAAAACCATATTAAATTGCCAAATCATGCTAAAAGCATGATTCCAGACTATAGCAGTAGCACAGACACTTGAAAAATAAGACAGAATTTACATACAAGTAAGCAATTATGCAGTAATAATGAGAACCAAGGGGATACATTTATAAATATACTTAAATTTGTTTGAAAAAGGGAATGTATATGTGAAAAATACACATAAATATGTCACAGGATGTATAAAAATTTAACATCTGCTACAGAGAGGCACTTTTGTTTGTTTTGTAAATGACATCAATGGAACACAGCAATTTTCATAATTAATATTTCATTTGCGAAGAAGTAAAAACATTTGATCTGAAAAAATACTGTCTGAAGTCATACCAAAGGGAAATAACTTTCCAAATGAATACAGACTGCTAACACTAAAAAGATAACATAGGCTGGCTCAGTGGCCAAGAAGTATCAGAATTGGTTTTGTAATTCAAGAAATATCATCCTCTATCATTAAGCTGGTTCAACATTAATGTAAAGAACTTACTGTTTTCCTACTTGCTTTCAGGAAATTACAGATTTATAAAGGTAATAAAATGGTGATGCTGAGGAGGCGGTTTTGGTTTGGTTTGGTTTTTTTTTTACTGTAAATTTCAGGTTATCTTAAAACTACACTGTATTTACTCTATTTAAAGCAGCAATGCTGACTCTCAATCAGCCAGTGAGAACAGAGCAGCCTCTGTACCGACCTGATAACAAAAGAAAACTGTGTAATATCAGAAGAAAAGGGAGAGGGGAAAAAAAAAAAGAGCAACAACAGAATAAAGGAGTAAAGTATATCTGTATCATATTTATTCCCTCTCTATGTATGTGTGTGCATACACACACCTTACGTTCAGGTTAGGGCTGCATGTAGCATCACCCCGGTCTGCTCTGCTCAGAACAGCTCCAGGAGCTGCAGTGCACTGAAGTTCAGAACAGTTTCTACAGCTGGGACCAGCAGCTCCAGACAGAGCTAAGCCAAACCTGCGCCTGCTGGACTTCAGCTGGGTCCCTCTGGCACACTGACACCGAGACAACAGCAAATACAGAATAAGGAGAAGTTGCATTACCTTGATGTGTTGATTACTTGAGTCCCTCAGGAGTGGGTTGGGGAGGCTACTGCTGTGCTTCCTCCAGCTGTTATAGATACTGAGGACCACCTCACACAAGCCAGGAGGCCACTTCACCAGGAACTTTTGGCTGATGACTTTTAGATATCTCATCATTAGCTCCAAGATCCCACCATTGTTCAGGTTATCCAGCAGGAATTCATGAACATCCTGTTTTTCTAGAAAGCAGATAAGCACAAAGGCCTACATGTGTAAGGTTGAGGCAGACCATAACTTGAAACAATTAAGTTACAACAGTGTTTTATGCACTTATCTCACAGGAGTTCTTCTGTGCTGCACATGTGCAGAGCTCAGTTACTGTATTCCAATCTGTTTAAATGGGCAATTCCACACAACAGGGCTCCTGCACACAGTGATTAAGCAATCCCTTAGACTTAAAAAAATTAGTAGCAACTGAGATACTTCTACACCATGAAATTATACTTTTTAAAATAGCATATACTTCCGTACCCTCTATGCATGCCAGGAAAATACAGAAAATAAAGCATACAATACGGCAAAAACAACAAAGAAAGAACAGGAGTTATAAGGAAACCCTTACCAGATTCCATAAATGTTGTAGAATCAAATGACATTCTATGTGGTCCAACGTGCTGAAAATTCTCCTCTTTGATCTCCGACTGCATCTCGTAGTTATTGAAAGGGTCCTCCTCCTCCTCAGGATCTAATTTCCTTAATCTGTGTGAAAGGGGGAAAAAAACACAGTATCAACAAAGTCCTCTTTTTTTTTTCTTTCATTACTAGGTGAAACCACAATATGAAACATTGTGCAAATTTTAACAGTGAAAATATATTACTGAAACAAATTCAGAGATTTGCATCCAGTTCTTTTCGTACCAATCAAGACTACATTATCTTATCCATTTGGACACCTGCATTGTCTGCTAATTAACAGTACTAAAAGCTTTTTTATTTTTCAATTTTTATTCAGCAATTTTTCCTAAAAGCAATCTTATTATATTCATCACAAGATAATGCACCACACCTGCTTCAAAAAATAACATGGGACTGGTAGTTTTAAGGTTGGGGGGATATCAATGAAACAAAATCCCAAAAGTTGCTGCTGTACAATACCTGGAAGGAAGGAACTTCACCAACAGCTCTTGAAAGTCAACCTTCTCCTCTTTTTTACACTTGGTGTTCCGAACTCTAGCAGATCTCCTTTTGGCTGTTTCACCACTATCTTCTGTAATTCTTCGTCGCTTCACTCCTTTCTTAGATTTATCACCTGCAGATATGTCACCTAAAAACATAATGAAAAAAACCCCAAAACCTGAGAGGTTAAACTGACAAATAAAAAGTGAGTAATCTTTTTTATTTTTAAAAAATAATTACACAGCAACACTTGAGATTCATTGGTTTCCTTCTGAAGACAGTGCCAAAAAAATCTTGTACAGATTTCGAATAAATATAGCTGACAGCTTGGTCTTCTCAGCTTCTTAAAGTGACACATGAGCAGAAAAATAACAGTCATCTTTTTGTAAAACAGCTCATTCATTCTAAGGAGATCAAGGCCCGTCCCAGCATTAAAAGTTTGATATGCATCACTGCTGGAATGGAGTCACAATTTTTCTCATCTTAAAGACTGAAAAACTGAAGTGTGAGGTAATAGCACAAAGCCAGAAAAGGTCAGATACTCCTTCACTTTCCCCATCAGATGTTATACATACACTGAAAAGGTTCTGACTCCACCAATATGCAGCTGAAAGAGAGCATGTCCCAAAGAATTCTCAAGTGGTTTTTACACCCAGGTAAGTAGGAAAGATATCTTGAATCTTAGATTGAAGTACCTTGCTCACCTACAGTAGCTCCTGGTTCCAACGAACTCTGACTGTGACTTGGGAAATTGGGTGTGGTTGGAGTATAAGGTAATACAGGATCTGGCATTGTCACCACTGGATTAGTGCTGACAGGAGTTGGCTGAATAACACTGACAGGAGTAGAGGTGGGAGAAAGCATCAGATGTTGAACTGGGTCTCTGTACTCTGAGAGATCAATTCTCTTTCCCAGACTGGGTCGAGGAGGATCACATGTTGTGAGGTGCTGATACATGGCAAGTAAGGCTTCTCCTAAACACTTCCACCTGCAAGTAGAAACACAACAGCATCACAATGTCTTCAGTTCTTGCCACCTTATTTTCTGTATTATGTTTACAAACCTAACAGCAGTCAACACTGGTTTTCTCCAACAGCTTAGAGGTAGCAAGAGCAGCTTCTCAGTGGGACACCTGAGTGACAAAAACCTGTCCCATCATTCGAAAAATGTCTCTAAAAACACGAGGTCCATGCAGCAGTTGCTGAGGAAATTACTCTATACCAAAAGCTAAAAGAAGCAGTGTCAGAGAAAATTTTCAAGTTCTGCATTCAATCAACAACACTGAAAGAACTCATCCCTATTCACAAGTAGAAACAACTTCTCTGCAATATGAACTACATGCAGAATCCATTAATATTCCAGAAAAACATGTGCAACACAAAAACCAAACCCCAATCCTTTATGCCTTAATAAAGACACACATAACAACTTATCAGTATCCTTATATCCTCCTGTAAATAAAGAACTGCAAATTTTTTTCTGAGTTTTCATTATCCCAATAGTAAAAACAATTTTTGAAAGCTAAACTTGCTTTGAAATTCACATACAAACTAGTCATATATGAAAAATCCAGTAATATGCTGGAATAGCTGCCAAATCATTCTCAGATACCATATTTGTTTTTTACACCACTGGTTTAAAAGTTTAAAATCAAAAGTTGAAAACTAACAGCTATGGGGTTTATGCTAAAATCATAAGCACACCAAACCAACCTATAAGAAAAAAAGGTGTTTTGAAGAAATCTGAAGCACAACACAGTTGTCAGAATATGTGCTTCAGAGGAAGTTTTTGAAAAGAGAGAATATAAAGACGTACGTGAAGAAGGGAATTGGCTGCACCAGTCTGAGGTCTGGCTCTCTGTCACGCACCAGCAACGCTTGTCTTTTCTTACGGAGCTCCAGAGCTTCATTTAGGATTCTTCCTGTTTCAGCTGCACTCACATTCACATTATGGATAGACATGTCACTAAAAAATAATAAAAAATGGAGGTAAATTTAAGTTTTTGTTTGCTGGGGTTTTTTTATTAAAGTCTAGAGTGGATTTATTTAATACCCTCATGTAACGTAACAAAAACTGCGTTAAAAGAAGCATTCATGTAACATTATGTTACCAACTTTATGGCATAAATACAGAAGTGTCAACCATCAGAAATCTTTGTTCTGAATGATCAGTTAACTTAGACAGATCCTGTAGATTTTATGGGCCTCTATTTTCCCACTTTCCTCCTACCCATTCATACTATAAAATCCATACAGAAAGAAAAGCAGTAACGCGTGGAGAGTTTTTGGTGAGGTTTCCTTGGGGGGGTTGAGAATTGTTTTGGTTTTGGTTGTTATTGGTTTGTTTTAATTAGGAAAACTAAAGTGAATGCTGCAGAGATCAGGTACTAATAAGTAAAACAAAGGCAGATGATTACAAGAGATCTAGGTATGGAAATAAATGAGCAGCAACAGATGGATTCTTTTCCTCTTTCAACCTCCCTTCAGAAGGAATTCCTGAAGAACATTCTGTCAGCAGCACCAACACGTAACATTATTATTATTCAGAAGGCAGGTCAGCAAGGTATTCCTATGACTTAAACACAAGATCTCAGCAGGTTTTTTGAGCAACCCCAAACCCAAAAATTTACACTCCAAAGGCAGTATATACTCTAAGACAACATTCACCATTTGAGGAACATCCTTAAGGAATCTTTCCGGAGGCAAGGCTGCTCCTCAAAGATCTTCTCCTTCAGAACCAATCCTTTGCTATACAGACAGTCTTTTTCCAGAGCTTTGCAGATAAAGTACAAACATGCTGACAGAGAAACAGAAATTGAACTGTCAATGGCTGCTTTGGTTTGTTCAAAGCTCCCACTTCTGGGCCTCACATACACCACTGAATTCCACCCAAATGTGGCATGCACATGAATTAGTCCAATTGCTTTGTAAGGTGTCAAATAATTAGATGCATACAGTTAAAATAGGCTATTGTGTCTTCCTAAGTATTGTATCCACAAAAAGAAAGTAATTAATTTTGTTTAAACAACGTTTGCAGTATGTCTTTCACTTACTTTCAAGCCTGTTCTGGCACAGAAGAAATTAGAACCATAAAACAGAAACACAATTATTCACCATTTTTATGTTATCAAATGTCTTAACTGCAGATTCCATTAGTGAAGCAAGAAGGGCACCCATTGCTGTAACTATGATTAATCCTACCAGGCTATGAATGAGACTGTAGATTTATACCCAAATCCTAGAGCTATGCAGAAGGAAATTACTAGAAAACCAAAACCAACATACATGGACAGGCAAACTTCCTGAACAGTGTACAGGGAAACTTCCTGCAGAAGCTCTGATCTGTGAGATCACAGACATTTATTTTTAGGGTAAGCAAAACTTATCTAAACCATCATGCTTTATATTTATAATTCAGTAAAATCTCTATCATGAAGTAGCAGTCTCTATCAAACCCTGCTGCATTGCTTATGCAAGATACACTTCAACCTATACGGTTTCATTATTACAAGTTCTCTTGGTATGTAAAATTACACACACACTGAGATGTTTTTCATGCATTGTACTCACTTGTGTAGTCACTGAGTGTATACAGAATTGTGATAAGGTTATCCAAACAAGGCCAGTGATCAGGATTACACCTGAGCCCTTCTTCAAAAGCATGACGAGCCAAGGGAAGGCGGATCAGTTTTATTGCCACACGACCAATTTTATACCAGAGGTTGACATCAGTGGAGTCCAGCATTACAGCCTAGAAAGCACAACAAACAGTATTATCCACATTTCACACATGCATACCCACTTTGCTGCAGGGACTGGCACTGCTTTAGTTTTCAGCAGGAACATAACTGCTTTGGGGACTGAATGGTGGACCAATTTTATCCCATATAGCATCAGAAAGAAGACAGTATTCAACTAGACACTGACATGATGTATGCTGGATGTGTATGTCTGTATTTTAAAAAGTTTTTACAAACATTAAGGGTCCAGTGTCTAATTTCAGCTGCACTGTACCTCCAGATAAAACTCCATGGCTGTCTCTAAGTCATCCCGCTGTGCTGCCAGTTGTGCTAGGTTTTTATAGGTGGAATATTTTAACATCAAACCCGGGTGTTTCAGCCCTTCTTTCTCATCACCAGAAAGAACTGCCTAGAAATTGTAAAATAAATACAACGTGGGCATTAGGAATCACAGCTACAAGAACAGCAAACAACTTGCTAATTGATAACACTGACATGTCTAGTCAGCCAGTTAGAAATGAAATAAGACAAAATATAGCAAACAGTTTCTAGAGTGTCATTCCCTCAAGGTCACTGACCTCTCGCAGGAGACGAATCTCAAGTAGCTCATGATAAGCTTTAGCAGACTCTTCAAATCGGTCATGTTTCTGAAGGTCCAAAGCTTTGTGGTACAAAGCAAAAGCTTCTGCTTCCTGTGATTTAAACAATTAGAATGTATTTATTAAGAGAAATTTATAAAATATATTTATTATGCATTTCAGTGGTTTTACACTTTGAGTGGCTTCACACTTTCTGCTATATAGCACAACATATTTGGTTTTATTATTAAATACATATATATATTCGTGTTACTGTCCTAAAATAACTCATTTGAGTGAAGCTTCAGTTTGCTAAAGGAGGGTTCAAGAGATAGAGTAATTAAACTTTCATAAAAACAAAATATCATTGTTGAACAAATCCCTGCAACTAGAGGATAAAACTCCCATCAAGACAAAACTTCACTAAGAAAACTGTGGAATTACTTACCTGAGCTTCCTTTGTCTGTGTCTTATGACTTTTGAAGGTACCTTCATAGTCATCCTCAACTGTGGAGCTCGCATTCAGTGCTGCAATTCGAATCTAGAATGACAATTGAGACATGACAAGAAATGTGATAAATCTACATACGTCCCAGTTTCCTTTGAAAACTGGATTTTTCTCTTTTTTTAATTAATTGGTACACAAACAATACTGAGAGACCTCTACATAAAGTTACAAGAGCTGTAATTAATTTTATCATCCCTAAATGCAAATAAACAAATATCAAAACCATCTCCCATGCGAAATCAGCTGAAAAAAACAAATTTCAAGTGTCTTGCAAGCAACAGCTTTCCTAGAATAGACATGTGCATTACCGTGATTTTTTTTCAAATTCTTAAATTTACCAGTAACTACAATCACTCCAAAAACAATGCTCTCATTATGGCAATTTATTCTTAGTCCAGGGAAGGAGAAAATTCCCATTTTTATTTCTATCAAGACATCTCTAAAGCAATCTCAAAAAACCCTTACCATGTTCACAACTATTCACAATGTCTTTCTCCAGGAACAGAAGGAAGGGTCTATCACAAACAGGTCTGGAAAGCAAACAGGATCAGAATATTATTCTGTTCACAAAGAAAACATTCAGAAGCAAAAGATAAGCTGGGAATACTTTACAAGCATACTTTAATAACCAAATAACCACCACCCCATGGCAAGAGATAGACAGCCCAACCACTGAGGAACAATAATCCCACTGAGGAATAATTTTCATTACTGCCATCCCTGCTAGAACAGAACCAGTGTTTGTACCACAGCTGTTCTGAGTATACTGACCAACCTCTACAGACCAGCCCCAACGCAAAAACAAAATGTAGCTACTGCAGACAGATCTACTAGATGGATGCAAACAAAAGAAACTGAACTTCCATCAACTAGCATTTCTTCATTCTTAAAAAGGATACTCATATTTCCAGTCCTTTTTACCACTGACAAAAAGTTTGAAGGGGTGTTACACACCTTTATAACCGGTAAGTAATTTTTCCTCAGAAGTAAGCCCATAATTTATATTCAATTAACTGCTTGAAACATCATGTTAGTAAAGACAAAAATACATGAAAGAGCTCTGTGCTGCTTTTTTGAAAAAAAGCACTGTTATATGATAAAACCTTCCCATCAACTCAAACAAGAAGATGACATATGCAAGACAGGCTAAAAACAGTCTTTAATATGGGAGACTACATTAATAGAAGAGTAAGTCCAGAATTAACCACAGCAGGAAGCAGTGGGAGTTTTGAACTATAAGCTGAATTAACTCATACATCATCATGATTAGTTCTGCATGTAGAGAAAATAATGCCTTGACAGGAATTTCACTCATTCAGCAATGAGTATCTGCTTGCCCATGCACCACTGGCTCTCCTCGCCTGGAGTTAAATCAAACTGACAACTGCACAGCAATAAAGCATTTTTCTCTTTAAAGTCACCAGATAAACATGAATAAAACCTCAAATCTCCTTCAGGACAGGTTCCTTGTCTCCTTTTCACATGAAGAAAATAGATGCACAGAGATTAATGGTACCTCTTTCAGATTGAATGCTATGCATTCGGACAGGGTGCAGATGCTTATGACATTTAAGTAAGTCAGTCCGTATGATCCCAAATCAATTACACGTTTAAGTTCACGGGGTTTAAGTCCACTTACAAAAAAGCCTATATTCGGTAATATGCCCAAGTCTTTCGCTGAATCCAAACAATCTTGCTCAAGGTGGCAGAGGAAGTCAACAGCAGAGACTATGGTCAAGAATTTGCTTCCAAGGTTGGACTCTTAGGGAAACTGCAACTACAGAAAACGTGGGAAAACAATTTCAGTTCTACTTATTATTTACACTGGAAGCTTGTAACCCACAGGAACTTAGTAACAACCATTTAGCATCTCTCCTGCCTGGTGTTCACAGGCTGAAAGCACAGAACTGAACAGGACTGTGAGATGCTGCTAGAAAACAAGGGCAGGGTGTTGCCCACACAGCTTTGGCACGGGTGTTATTTCATTTTGGTTTAAGCCAGCCACTGTACATGGCTGCAAAATACCCTGACTGTGGAGTGAGTTACACCAGTGCCACAGCACTTAGGAACCGAGTATGCTGCTACAAGCACTTCTAGAGGAACGCAGCTACATGAGATAAGCAGGCAAAAAAGAATTGCTCTTTCATATTAAGTATTACAGACCAGTGTGAATTTTTCCAGTTACAAGAACGTCTCAGCTATAAATCTGCAGCCTCAACAGGTGTGCACATCCTGAAGGGCAACAAGAAGCCTTCAAAACCTTCTCTCCTCTCACATTAGTAGTTCAAAGTAATTAATTAAAGTAAGTAAGTAGAAAAAAGTAGTTTAAGTAAATATTTCCAATGTCAGGGCTTGCTCCCAGAGCATGCGTTCTCAACTTCTAAGTAAGAAACAAAGGGAGTGACTTGGGCTTTCCCGGTTTTTGCTATTCCTGCTACACTTTGGATCCATATACTGCACTGTTAAAAAAACACTTGATTTTTGGTTCGGATTTCTTTTTTTTAACATTGCAAAGGTCCGCCTCACTTTAGCACAGGCCGTTTAGACCGAGACACGACCTCTTTCTGCACGGACGGGCAGGGACGCTGCTCCTGCCGCTCGCCCGGAGGGCGGCACGCAGGGCCGGCAGGAGGCGGGAGCCCAACTTCGCCTCCGACCGTGGCTCCGCGGAGGGAGAGGCGCGGGCGAGGCCGCGCAGGCCGGGCTCTCGCTACCTACACCGGGCAGGGCCCAACGCCGGCTGCCCCTCCGCGGGGCCGGGCGGACGGGACACTCACCTCGCGGGGCCGCCCCCGGCATGCCGGCGCTGCTCCCGGGGGGTTCCCGGGGGGTTCCCGGGGATCTCCCTCGGGCCCCCGGCGCGGGTCCCTCGGGCTCCCGCCGCTCCCCCGGGAGCCGCGCACCCGCGGTTTCCACCGCAACCGCCTCCGGAGCCACGGCGCCAACAAGGCGGCGCCTCATTGGCCGAGCCGCCCTGGCGCAGCCAGCCAATGGGAGCGCTGCGCACTGGCAGGTGGAGGGCGGAGCGGGCCGCGGCTCCCGGCAGCGATTCGGCCGGGAAAGGGCGCCGGGCTCCGAGTGCCCGCTGCGGCCGGACGCCCCCGCGGCGACCGCGCCGCGCCCAGTCTTTCCTTAAACACTTCCAGGGACGGTGACTCCCTGGTGACCTCCCTGGGCAGCACGGTCTAATGTCTTAATCAGTTTTTCTGTGGAGAAAATTGCTCCCAATATCCAGTCTAAACCTCCGCTGGCGCAGCTTTAGACTCTGATTGCTCCAACACCAAAAGTAACAGGACAGCAAAGCCATGCTGGCCTTTACCTCCCCTGGGCAGCCTGGTATCTGCACCTGAAACACTGGGTCCAGGTGTTTTCTTTCCTATGGAAAAGCCTCACCGTTCCCTTTCAGGGATCCACCACCGAAATTTGGATACCGCCTCCAAGAATTAATACGTCCAAGGATTGGTCCCACTCAAAAGCTGTCAGGACAGAAAGGTGTTTCCTCTGGGCAGTCTTGTCTGACCCATCGACACTGGGACCATGAGCATTCCTTCCCAAGGAAAGGTACTGTCATTATCTTTCAGCAGCCCAACTCCAAAATGTGGAGCTGATCTTCCAAATTAAATATATCTGGGGATTTCTGACAGAAAAAATGGTGCAAGGGCAGAAAGCAGTTCCTTCCCCTATCAACCCTCAAACACCCTAACACCTGCACAAACAATGCTGGGCACAGCTGCTTTCTTTCAAAGTAAGGCACTGCCATCCTCTTTTTGCAGCTCATCTGCAAAATTTGGATTCCAGCTTCAGAAATTTTTAGGTCTAAAGACTGCTCCTACTCAACAGATGACAGGAAGATGTTATTCTGCCCCAGGATGCAGTTGGTGTGGGGTGTGCGTGCAAAACCCGGAATGTGTGTGGATCTCCTACCCAGGGGGCTGGAAATCAGCCCAAGGCCACTGAGTTTCCCTAAAGCTTGCCATGGAGATGGGAATACACTTCTGTGCCCCTGGGATCTGGGGGAAGTGAAGCCCAGTACCACTGAGACAGCTCCGTGTGTAAAAGACTTGTTATTTAAGTGTAAGGTGGTCTGACACACTAAGACAGCAGCGAGTGGCAAAGAGCAGATGTGCCATCTGCAGCCCCACGGAGACCTCAGCACAGCCCAAGCACATGCCAGACAGGTGGCAAGGCCCCAGCTGTGGGACAGAACCTCACGTTTAATTAGCCCTGTTGCTACAACTCATCACGGCACACTGATGAAGGTAAGCTTGTGCTCAAGCACTGCACCGAATCACCACTTTGCACTATGGGGAAGAGCCCTCTTCATCTCAAATGTACCGTTTGTGTTAATGCCCTTCTTTCCACCGTGACACACCAAGACTGCAGCAGCAGCATCACACTGCTGTGTTTGGGCAGTAACTGACAAAGCTATCACAGCCCTGCAGTACTTTCCTGTCAGTGGTGCCAGGCATCATCCCCAGGGCCTCACTGCTCCTCTCTAGTGTAAATACACAGAAAGATTGTCCAAAGTCCAAAGGTTTGAGGCTCGTAAATGGTTACTCAGCGTTCAAAATCAGGGCATTGCCTTTCAGTTTGAACATATGCCTACACAGAGTTCTAAAACAACAGAGGCCACTTTGGGGAGCAGAAATATTTGTTAACCTTAGGAGGTTGAGCCTGGGAAGTTACAACAGTAAAAAGGTCAACCATAGCTGGAAGATACTAATTCCAGATGTCAGGCAGGCTCCAGCCCATGGAACAGGGACCATCTGCACGTAGCATTCAAGGGAAAGGGATTTTATAATGTCATTGCTGAGCCACATAGTTAAGTGTGGTGTATCTGATATTCTCCAACCTGAGGTGTGAAAAACGTTTCCTGCTTCTGTTGGTTGCTGTGTTTGTGCCCTTGGTGGGATGGGGTGTTCCAGGGGCCTGCATAACCCCTTTCCAGTTTATCCTTCTTGAGTCCCAAAATACTGTCAAACCTACTCCAACATCAGCTCTGTGAAGTAAAAAATAGCCCATTTCTTCAGATCAACATGAACTTTCTTACATCTTCTTGCTCAGCTCTGCAATACTGGGGAAGCTGTTCCCAGGCACAAGCTCTCACTGGGAGCAGGCAAAGGTGAGGAAAGCACAGAGCCTGCAGAGGTCCCCAAGGTGGCCAACACGGCCCGAAACCAAAAGATCTGGGGCCCAGGGCTGAGCAAGTTTTCTCTGAAGGAAACAAAGGCTTTGGCAAGGGTTTGTGGTTGTTATTTCAGGAGACAGAAGGAAATGAACCATCTGCAGATCAGAATTAACGTAAGATTATTTTCTGCATTTCAGAATATTCACCTCAAGCTGGTGCAAAGCCAGGGCTGTCCACCCCCTTCCCCACAACACAGTACTGCTGAGTCAGTGTTCTCAGACTCAGTTCACATTACCTGTTCGTTGCCTGAGTTTCAAAAACTTATGATTAAAAAGACTTCCTGAGAAAGTGGAGAGACCTGGGCAGCCACAATGCCCCCAAGCACTAAGACCTACAAACCACCATTGCTGTGAGCCAGTAAACTGACACTTATAAAAGAAGCTTTGCTACAGTTTATTAACTAAGCATACAGTTTATTAATAAGGTGCAGCCCCCAGGCTGAGACAAACTTGTGTTTGGTATTATATTCCTGTCAGATTTGTCAAACAGAAGTAATTCATGGTGTACAGGGAACAAACAACTTTTAAATGACAATTAGAAGGAATATTTTCAATAATCTTGATACCTCAAGCCATAAACAAATAAAACTCCATTTAGAATGATGAAGGAGCACAGAAGCCCCCTTCAGCCTTGTGTTCTCATGGACCCCCATGTCCCAGGGATGTGCTGTCAGCTCTGCTGAGCTCCCTGACCTCCACATGACCAAGTCACAAAGTGAAAGGGAACTGATAAATGTTTTTATTAGCAGCAGAAGGCAGAGGCAACATTGTACACAAAAAGTACCCTGCTTTTGTTTTAATAAAATGCCCTGTATGTTCTAGTCATAAAGTGAGGGAGCATAAGGGTCCTAAAAACCCAAAACACTACTCTGCAGGGACACTGAGACAGAAACATCAGCCACAGATCACAGTAAGATGCTGTATCATCCCAAAACTCCCCATAACAGCGAGAAAAAGGACTCTGAACAAACAGTGAACAACAGGAATTAAAGCTGGCAATAGGAGCAACTTCAAAATATTTTCTGGTGGCATAGTGCAGGTCTTCAGAAGTGACTCTCTCTCCTCCATCAGCAGACAGATGCTGAGCCCTAAAAACCCTGTGAACAAGTAACACTTTGGAGAAGCAGTCACAGAAGTGGCAGTGGCAGAGCACAGAGCACAAGACCTGACATGAGCCTTCAATGCCTAAACTTCTCTCCCAATAATCACCTCTCTTTCCAGAAAGGGCTTTCAGAGGAGCCTGAAAAAAGAATTTTACTTCCAGGTCATCTTTGCTGGCCGGAGACCCTTCTGCTGCCACAGAGAAACAGAAAAAAGGATTTTTTCTGCCTTGCAAACTATGAAAAAAACTAGATAAACCCCAGAACCTCTCTGGTCCTCAGTAAAGCCAAATGTTTTAGAATTAAACTTTTTACTGCTACAAGCACCTTTGTCTAGGCTTGAGCTTGAGACAAAGACTTTGAACTATTTCAGTACAATCAGTACAGTTGATTTCCTCACTCTTGAGCTTTGTGTGTACAGGATGCAAAGACAAAAGTGAATCTCTCAGGTGAAGGTGTAGAGCTACACAGATTTGATCACAAGAGGAAACAAGAAGATAAACAGAGCTGATCATCTCTGGGTTGCCTTCATCATTGCTTTGTTCCAGCTGGCTGCTCCAAGGGTCACAGGAATGTCATGACTGTCCTGTTCTTGCCAATCTGCCAGGGCTCCAGTGGGTAAAAGCGGATGACAATCCTTTTGGGTATAAGAGCAAAAATGTGGACAGGAAACATTATTTTACAAATAAACATTTTACAAATATTGCTGCCCAGTTTGCAACATAGTAGAAAATCTACACTAGGGTCTCACTGTCTTACACTTCAGGGTGTTCATTTAACAGAAGGAAACATAAGCTGTGTGTGGTCAGGGTACAAACAGACTTCACCCACACAAACAAAAGCAGTCTGTATTTTGACACTTTCAATGAGATACTTGTCCATTTTAGAAGGAATCACATAGTGCATAATCTTGCCAGGGATTTATCCTGACAGCATCCAAGAAGCAGGGAAGTACTATTATCACTCTCCTTTGGGGAGATGGGTCAGACAAGCAGAGATGGACATGGCTGACATTCAGGAACAGCCTTGTTCCAGCATTTGGCAGTAACCCCTGTCGAGCTCTACCAATTCCGGTGGGGTTTCACACCAGTTTCACCAACTGCAACTACTGATGTTCAGAGAACAGTAATGCCCAGACTGTTCAACAAGTGCATTCCAGTCTACGGTTTGATCTGGCTCCAAACCACGTCTGGAATTCAGCACCCAGGAACACTTACTCTTTGCAATCTCGTCTTGGATCTGTATTACAACTTACTCTCCTGGAGGACATGGGAACTGCCACTATCTCCACTACTCTGAACATCCCCTTGGTACTTGTTTGTCGTGTTCCATATCCATGGAGCACACAGGCCTGTAGGCCCGATGGGAGGACGCTCTCGCTGTCCTTGGGGTGAGCACGGTGCTCCCCGCGCTGAGGCCCCGGCGGGCCGCACTCACCGCTCGGGGCCGAGGCCCAGCTGCGCCGTCAGGACGTCGAAGAAGCGGGCGCTGTGCCGCTGGTTCTGCTCCGCCGTGCCCACCACGCCGATAGAGGAGACGACCAGCTGGGCGCAGGGCTCGGCCGAGCCCGACAGCACC
>WAAG01045867.1:108472-138650 GCA_013390105.1 Tichodroma muraria
CCTACCCCAGCCTCTGCCCCTGCTCCTACCCCTACCCCAGCCTCTGCCCCTGCTCCTACCCCTACCCCAGCCTCTCCCCCTGGCCCTGCTCCAGCCCCAGCCTCTGCCCCTGCCCTGCCCTGTCCCTCCCCAGCCCCGGGCGGCGCTCGCCGGGTACTCCGCTTCAGCCCAGCTGCACCAGCTGTCTGCCGGGCCTTGGGCATTCACCATGGGCAGTGCTGGGATGTGCATTAGAGGCTGTGAGACCAAAACCATCGCCTCTCACCGATGAAATGAGTTCTGTGACGGCCCTTACTACCAGTGAGAAAACATTTCAGGTTGCTACAACAGACACCTCTGTGCAGGGAGGGCTGAGAATGGAACAGTGGTAATTTCTCAGAACAACCAACACTACAAGAAATTAAAAAGCAAGCAGAGGTTTACTGCTTTATCCAACGTGTATTAATTACAAGGACTTTGAGCAATCAGGACTTTGAGCTCCCAAGTTGGTAAGTGACCTCGGCAGGCTGGCTCACAGGGACAGTCTAATCTACAGATCACAGGTGTCTAAACTACAGATCAGAGGCTTCTCAGAAGCTGAGCTACTGTCCGGTGAGGTTCCATGAGCTCGTTTACAGCAAAAGATTATGAACCAGCTGTACTAAAAGGTTATCACTTGTGTAATGGTGACATCTTGGTTTTCTATAATTCTAGACAACACCAATGAAAACTGATAAAATGATTAATTATTTTTTTTCTTACGGAATTGCTTGGCCTTCACTGCTGCTAGTGAAAACAATACTGGCACAAAGAGTCATGTGCAAAAAACAGCCAGGAATAAGGCTAAGAAAAGATTTCTAGGACAGAGTAGTATCTAGAACTGAAACTTTGGTAAAAAACACCATGAGAAAACAACAGATTTTTTAGAACTTGCCAGCAAAAAATGTCACTAGCCAAGACATGGTAGCACTGGAGAAATAAAAACCCAAAACAGTTATTTGATTACTGAAAGCAGCAATTCCTGAATTCCATTACTCATTTTGTTTTAGTCTTTACAGGAAGAATTTTTGGCAAGGATTTTAGCATAAGGGCAACAACTACTTATGAATGGAAATATACAGATATGTATTCCACCAATTTCTGCATCCTTTACAATTTGTTATTTTCAACTGAAGAAACTAGAAACGGTTGGATTTGCTCAGTTTTACCTCATAAATTGTGCTGCAATACAAAAGGATTTTGTATTTGAGCTATAACTGAGCAGAAACAAACAGCCAAGAAAAAGAGCCCACAAGCTCCAAAACAACTCTTTGCCCTTTTATTGTGATGCACGTATTGCTCAATGCCACAAAATCTCTTATTACTTCAGCTGCACAGGGTGACTTACTTGGTGAACTTCCATCCAAAACAGTCTCAGAAGAGCATGTCTGCATTTATTCCCTCTCTGCATTTCCTAGGAAAAATGTGAATTGCTATTATAGTATTACTATAGAAAAAAACCCAGTTTGTGTACTGTTATATTCTTTCACAAAAACACCATGAATGCATTCTTTCAGGGCACTGCCCATATAATATCAAGATGGTATTTTAGGTAGGCAGTCATTCCAAGGCTGTGGCCACCAGCAGCATGAATCTCCAAGAACAGCTGCTGCCACACATGTACTGGTAGATGGAGCACCAACAGAACCCAGAAATCCAAAAGCAGCAGTTAAACTGAAGAATTATAAAGATTCACAGTTGTAGACGAATACAAAGAAATTTCTCAAAGGAACTTCAAGGGAAAAAGAAGTGTGGAATGTACAGGGACAGCCAAGCAAGATTCCTCAACAATAAGAAACTTCTAAAATTTCTTTTTGTCACTTTTGTGAAGTAGTTTTGTGCCCTACTTGTCTGTGCAGACACATGCTGGGACGATGAGGATCACACACACTTTGCAGTACAAATGTTAGAATTGAAAACAACGATCCTCAATGATCATTTTCAGTAATGAGGCTCAATAATGGCCTCATTATTGAAAATAATGATCCTATTCAGTTCTTTAATGCTCCCAGTTTATAGGCTGGCTTGAATTCTGTCAGGAAATACCGTTCTTGTCTCTACCATCTCTGAGAAGACTTGACACTGAAATAAAATCCAGATGGACATTAAGTGACCTGTAGGGCCTCAGCCTTCTGTAAAAATTTAGTGTTTCAGGTCTTAAACTTTCCCCAGCTTCCACCCCCAAAGATACAAGAAAGACCTGGCCCAGGAGGGAACACTGTAATTTCTGTGTTAGAATTACAGTGCTCTTTCCAGCTACATGTAGAACTGGATGTCAGGGAAGTTAAAAAGGAAAAAAAAAGGCAAGAAAAATGCTAGGATACATTAATTCATTTCAACATCTTCATCAACACAGGTGCCAGTTGCTCTTTCAGCTGTGGATCAATTTGAATATTGCTCAGTTCTTTGATATTGAGGATCATCTCATGGGCTTGGAAAAAAAGCTCTTTCCCCACGGCATCCTCCACCCGCCTGCGCCACTCCCTCAGCCTGGGTCTGTCTTCAAAGATGTCACAACCAACTCCAACAGGCTGCAGAAAGGGGAAAGAGCAACAGTGAGGCTTGGGGCAGTCACTTCTTAAGGGAGACAACAGGCACTAAAACTATACTTGCAGGGGAAAAAAAAGGAAGAGCTCACAGAGGAGCAGTAGGAAGGAGGGTAATCTCCTCTGGTCGGGTGTACCTATCTGGGGGACACAAAAGCTAACCTGTATTTTAAAGGGCACTTACAACTCAGTTCCTGGGTGCTGGAATAGCTGTTTAGTGCAGCATAGATGACCACATTCTGTGAGTGATTTTCAGCCACGCCACTGAAGACGTGGTGGGCTGGCAGTTCCAGGGACCACTGCCCAGTGTGCAGAACAGAGTGCTGGATTGTACAGCAACATGCAGCACAAAACTGCGAGCCAACACAATCTAACCCCCTTCTGCTTTCTGCTATGCCACTCTCTGGAACACAATGTAGAGAAGCAGAACTGCTGTTTTTCAGTCCCTTGGACACTGAAATGGGAGAAAGAAATCACTGCTGGGCTGCAGGATCCAGGCCCTGGTGGTCTGGCAAGGAACAACCAGTTTGTAACAGACTTAATTTAATTGCCTCTGTCTGAGATTAATTCTTTCATCTTCCAGACATAGCCTGGGCAAGTATTATATTCTTGAGTGACAGAAATATTCCTATATGGTTGTCTCATTTCATCAGACCTGTCTGCTATTGTTTCTCACTTACATATATTACCTCCTTCTCTGGAGGTTAAAAATAAAGTCATGATAAAAAATGAAAAAGAGGTTATTGCTAGAGATGAGAAACAAAAGAGATCTGTTGCAGACAGCTTTTTTTTTTTTTATTTTCACTGCTGTTCTGAACCCACTCCCACATTCTCCCCATTGTCTTAGGCCAGTTCTGCTGAGATATGCCCTCACTTCTCCTCCTAGTGAAGTGTTACCACATGCTGCACCCTCCCTGCTCAGCAGCATCTGTTTTCCCTTGTGCTGACGCTTCCTCACCACACTCCAGCACTCACTTGCATCAGTTCCACAATGGCCACAAGATCTGCCAGGGAGATCTCGCTCCCAATGATAAAAGCCTTGTCCTGCAGAAACCTCTCCTCAAATTGCTTCAGGGAAGTGGACAGCCCCTCCATAACCTCCTGGAGCTTCTCTGAGGGCAGCGGCTGCCCTGTGAAGAGGGGAATCAACACCTGAGGAGAGAAGGGACACAACAGTACACATAACCATCTTCTCTGGTAGTAGAAATTTAAGTTACACCCCATGATCATCAGTGACCTGTGATAAAACCACAGAAGGGGATGGCAGAGCCTCATGGACTGTGGCAGCTCCACAGAGCACCTGGACAGAGAGCACACCGGCAGCCCTAAGCGGCTGACCTGCCACGGCAGACACCTCCAGCTAATCAGCAGCACCGTGCGGAACAAAATCAGGGATCCTCATCTCATTTTGTGCCTGGCAGCTCTGCCCTCCCGCTCCACCCTGTCGGGCTACAAAAGAAAAATGGGCAACAGCTCCAGGGAAGACAAATCTCTGCCATAGTCACCCCTGCTACATCCTCTGTGGCACCAGCAGCTGCCCAGCAGCCACCCCTGCCAGCCACCCTGCTGTGGAAATGGGTGCTGCAAGCAGCTGCCTGTCCCGCAGGGTGACGGAGACGAGGGAATGGTGGTGGCTGTGGCAGAAGCATCAGAAGGACCAGAATGCATCAACACTGTCTGGAGAGACAGAAATGGCTTCCTCTGTGCGACAGCAGCCAGCAAGGCTGGAAGTGGTCAGCGCCATTTTTACAAAAACCTTTCTGTGGCTTGAAGCATCGTTCTTTAAACCACTAGAAATTTTTCTGGAGCAATCACGTAAGTGCAGTCCTTGTGTCTGCACAGATTTGCTGGCACAGGGGGTAGGTAGTTGCCTTTCCACAATATTTTTCACCGGTCACAGAGGTGTATGCACCACTGGAGCCCACGGTGTTTCACAGCTGTGCTGCCTTCACCTTCCACAGCAAAAGAAGTACACGTTATTTAGAGAATCTAAATTAAAGACACAAATTTTAATCAGTGCAAGTGGACTGAATTTCTACTTACTGCTAGTATATTCAACAATTCAACTTGGGATTGCTTAATCCAAGCCAGGATTTTGGCCAAATATATGTGGAATCTATTTCATCAGAAAATTTGTGGCCAGTTCTCTTCCTAAGTGATTTCATTAGGCATGATGGGATCTTTGGGTAAAATTACTTGAAGCAGCATCTTCTTCCTTTTCCTTATCTCAGGGCTGTCTATCTTCTCCCATTTCTAGCTAATATGCTTCTCTTACATGGTGGCTTTATATATTTCCATATTTCCAGTTATTCTGAGGACCTTTTCTGCATCTGGGCTCCCTAATCATCATCATCAGCAATTAGCTGGATTTCTTTCCCTTGAAGCACTGCAGTGACAGCCTGCAGAGGCTTGTATGAATCTGACTCATATTTGAATTGTTTCTCTGTACTCTATAGCCAAAAAATCAAATATTAATAAATTCAAGAAGATAAATGAGTCCTGATATGCTTTGTTAGGCACAAACAAGGGCAAACTTCACAATGGAGGAGTGGAGTTCTTACCTGTTTACTAGCAATCCTGATTTCATCTGTAATTCCATACCAGCTGTCCTTGCAGAACTACACTTGCACCTAGGTCTCTCTAAGGATAGTTGCATTAAGTGGCTGATGAGTTGGCTGGACACAGGCATCCAGCAAAATCATCTGATACTAAATGATTTTCTGGCTCAAGATGAATCAGGTAATTTTGCCTAAAAGTAAATTGGCCTGACTATACTGAGTAAAGAAAATCTGCCTCTCAGTGTCTCTCTTCTCTGTCCCTGAGCCCGTTTCAGAGATGCACATAAGTGTGCTGGAAGCATAAGGCTCCTTCTGCATTTCCAACCTAAGGAGGCTGCAGGGATTTGTATGAAGAATGCAAGTCTTTCTGCTTCCAGCAACAAAACATATGTTCACCAAAGCCAAACTCTGCCTATGTGCACACTCTGCACAGCTGTGCAGGGAGGGGGAGGCCCTTGGAAGCCACACTAAGTGTGTTACTTATTCACTCACAAATCCAGGCAACGAAAGTCTGTTGGGTTTGAAACCTTCCGTGCCAGACCTTCTTTAAGGGAAAAACCAAAATGGCCAAATTCGCTTTTGCCAAATCCTGACGTCGATCAGTTTGGAACAGCTCCCTCTCCAACAACTTCTTTTAGCTAGGAATGGCCCAGGTTTGTTGTTTCATCATGACAAACTGTCTCTGAATTGGGGCTGTTAAAATGCTCAGTAAACATCACTTTACTCACGTTTTTACATTCAGTCTCCTTACCTTGATCCACATGGTCTTAGGAGCACTAGCCCGGATGTTAGCGTGGTGCCAGGAGAGGTACTCATCTACCCGGGCCCGTTGTTGGATGTCCGAGGGGTACCAGTGGTCGGGAGTGTTGTACTTTCGGCTCAGGTACAGCAGAATGGCAGTGCTGCTCACGCGTCAGCAGGAGACAAGAAAGGGGTCAGGCAGTTACGATGCAGAATGCTCTTGCCTGAGCTCCCTCTCCCGTTCCTTCTCAGCTTGTTGCTTCCACTAAAAAGCATTCACATCAGGATTTCCAGTGGAGTCCAGGGACCATGCAAAGGCATCTACCTAATTCATGTTGACATCAGTGGCCCTTAATCACCTCAGCTTCCATGAAAACTTTAACCTGCTGGAAAATCACAGCACTGTTCTATGGTGCTGCTGGACAGTACTGGGGTAAACAAACAATAAACCTCCATGATCTATCAGTGATGGTAACTCCACTTGCTCCTTGCTTGTTCTGACATCTCTCCGAGACCTGTGCTGTTTCTGTGCCTGTGTACTAAATGAAACTCTCTGATGGGTTATTGCTGCCTTTTCATCAGGTCTGTCTCCAGCATGCAGCTTGAACTGAAGTCACTGGAATTCTCAGCAAGGAAACATCTTTTTGTATTTGTCCAGATGTTTATACTTTCACTAACTGGCAGAAGTCAGATGGAAAAATATCTTAGTCATCTGCAACAGTGCTTAGGCTATTACTACAAAAAAAGATGCCACAGAAAATGTGCTGACAAAATGGAAGAAAATGCAGACACCCCTACCATGCTGGTACTGCTATAGTCCAATTGTTTCAGTATTATGACATCATTAACCAGCCTCCATATTAATCTTTTAATGTAAAGCCTAAACTTTATCTGCGTAGATGTTCACTCAGCCTTTATGACTAATTCATATAAACAGAATTCTTTCCTAGAGTAAAAGGGATTTCTTTTCCTAGGGTGAAAGGGATTTTTATGAGCTTTAAACATCTCCCAGAAATGTTTATAATCCCATTTTGAGGTAAGTGCATACAGGGTGAGATGAAGAAGCTAAGTCAGCTGAGTTGTTTACATTCTGAAAGATAATTCAAACAAAAAGTGGAAAGAGATCAAATGAGGTTACACTATTAAAATAACCAGCATGTTCATATATTCTGTGATCCTTAATTATTCCATGGGAATGACATCTTCTGAATGCAGCACAGATTGCTGGTACCCAAGGAAGTCTAAGGACTGAGTTCTTACCATTCTGCAAGGGTGAAGTCTCCATCCTTCAGTGCTGGTACCTTCTTCAAGAGGCTGACTTTGCCTGCACCTTCACTACTTGATGGCCCTAAGAACATGAGCAGACAAGTCTGAGGTGAGAAGTGTATCTGCCAGTGCATGATAAATGAAATACCTGCAGCCAGCTGGACGATCTGTGAACTGTGTGAGGTTTTCCTGACAGGCTCACAGCTCACAACTGAAAGGTAATGAAATGGCAGAGTCAGCGTGAGAGCTGTCTGCAGAGGGCACTCAGCTCAGGCTGGGCACATGGCATGGAGCAGTTCATACTTCTAACAGGAGTTCTCTTGCTTAGCTCAGGTACCAGGATACTTACAGAACTTACTAACAGAGTGGACATTGGCTAGGGGCAGGGAAGCTCAGACACCTCAAGCCTGCACTAGTTCTGACTCTGTTACTCCTGACTCTGCATGTCAACTTACTTCTAACAGGAAAAAACAGGAGGAAGACACCATTCTGTAAGAATTTAAACTCCACGGTCCCTTGGAGGAATTAACAGCTGACTATCTAATCAGGCTTTCAGTTTCCCTCTGATGGCACCAGACTTGCCAGTCTGCAGTTAAATGCCAGGGAATTGCACAACAGCACAGGAATACTTGAGTAAGAAAAGCTTCGAGGAATTCCTTTGCTTTGCTTGTCTTAAATGCTTCTAAGGAGACATGACAAATAAGGTGCAACTCCTGATCAAATCAGCATGACCAGCAGGAGGTCTTTGTTCAAAAAAGACAAGAAAAAGGATCATTAACTTACAGTGCTCTCCATCTCCCACTGAGGAAGCAGTGGCAGTGTCTACATTACTAGACAAATGTGCAGTAGGAAATAGTGTCCAGGAAATAAAACCAGCCTCGGGACAAACAAGTTTATTTGCAGCTGGTTTGGGAAGGGTTGGGAGAAGGAAGGTTGCTGCATGACAATTACAGACTGCTTTCCCTATCGATTTCTATCGATTTCACATAACGAGTTGAATCAAGCAGAGCATACATTACTACTTGTTCTCCTTTCCAGCTGACTAGCCTCTACCTTGTTTCTTCTTTGAGAAGTGGCTTTTTTTTTAAATTCCAGGGTAAGTAGCGTCCTCAGAGATTAAGGTTTACATTCATCTAATATTTGAAGGGATTCAAACTTACATTTTCCCTTTCATTAGGAAAAGTCTCTGGCTACCTGCTGTGACAATGGCTTCCAGCTTAGCTGGGTAGGAGGTTCCATCTGCACAACAGAACCAGGCAACACTGTCAAGAGAGGTAGGAAGCCCTAGGTAGGGTTTCTTAAAAATATTAGCCTGACAGAAAGCGCAAGTCAAGCCTAACAACTGAGAAAATTGAGTATAAAAATAAAAATGTTCAAAAATCAAGCCAGCGGGCAAAGTACAGGATGCCTCACCCCCATGATTTGATGATTTGTATCACAGAAACAGCGAGGCAAATGTTTGTAAATGTACTGTCATGAAAGGAGTTGCTCAGGGAAGGTGTTTTGTTCTGTGCTTTTAGAAGGGCCCCAAAGGCCAGTGGTCATCACACACCCAGCTCTGGTGAGATCTCTAGTGTTCAGCTGGCCTTCGGAAAAATGCAGTAGAAAGCTGCCAGTCAGTAATGCTTACAGCTAACGAGCAGTCTCCCATCAGACCCAGCTGTTTGGTTGTCCTGTGTGTGTTTATTATCCAGGGCAGCAGGAAACTAAGAAACAAGGACATGAGAAATAAGCAGTGGGTGAGGGCAGCCAGAATCAGATTTCAGCGAGCTTTCATCATACAGCAGCTCTAGCAGGAATACTGGGTATATTTGTTCCCTGACAGAGCTAACATGTTACAGCAGGTTGGACAGTGCCTGTGACACAGCCTGCACCACAGCCCGGGCATGGCATCAGTGACTTTGGTTCGTACATAGACTTAAAAGACCTGTGCTGAGACTCTGACTGAGCTGTGAACTGGTAAATGCCTTGGTGTGAACACTAACTCCAGGCTGCTTCATTGGGACCCACTGCTTATTGTATGTAAATAGAGACCAATATTTGTATTTGCAGTTTAGCAGAATTTAAACTTGTGCCTCTCTTCCAGCAGAGCCAGCCTTTTTGTTTAGTGATATTGGGCGGCCCGTCTTTATCATTCCTGTGACGTTGGCTTGACTTACAGTTCTGTTTAAAATCAGTTGTATCTGGGGTAATTAGTTCTTGATGACTCCCAAGGATGGATGGAGATGCAGATATATAGATATAGATATACACAGACACAGTGTGTACTGCTGGGCTTTGAGGTGTAACTTTAACAAGCAGAGTACCCACAGTCAAAAATCAGGGTGGGCTGCATGCATGAGGAATTCTTAAGCGTAAGTCATAGTGCAGAGAAGGGGTTTTATTGGTGGGTGAAAAGAGCAGCAGAGAATATTTTATGGAAATAGAAGGAGGAAAATCCCACTCTATTTGCCAATCACATACCTGCCTAATCATTTAATCCTCAGACTAGGGTTTCCAAGTAACGCGCTTTGCCTTAGGCACAAAAGTAACAATTTACTAGGAAAACGCAACATTTAACTGGGCAATAGTCGTACAGTTGGAGGAGCCTGAACAGCTGAGTGTTTCCGCAAAGTACAGCATTCCCAGAGCACTCCTCGGTTGTCAGTGTGACTAATTTGCTAGAAATGGCTAGAGGAACATTCCTTGGAGAGCCACAAAAATAGATGCAGCAGAGCTACGAGACTGCTCTGGGAAGCGGAGCCGCACGGCCAAACCACGGCGTTCAATGCCCCCGGGCAGCGCAGGGATTCAGCATCGCTCGGGCGACCCGGGAGCTCGCCCTGCCCTCTCACCGGGCTGAAGGACGCGCTGCTCTCCTGTGCCGGGAGGCGAAGGGGTTCCCCGCGTCCGTGAGAGCAAACCCCCGCCAGGTCCAGGGCCGCAGCGGCGGGCCCAGCCCGGCCCCCGCCCGGGATTCGCGTTAACAGCGCCGAGCGCTTGCGGGGCCCGCCCGGTCCCTCCCCGCCCGCGTGGCCGCCGCCCGGGGACACGCTCGGCCTGTGGGGGCCCTCCCGTCCCNCGGCCGCGCCCGTCCCACCTTTGAACAGCTCCACGTGCTTGAACTCGAAGGGAATGTTGTTGCTCCGGGCGAAGATGTAGATGGAGCGGCAGGGCTGCGACAGCAGGTCCAGGTACAGCTCCAGCCCCATTCCGACCCAGCCCGCCCTGCGGGGAGCTGCCGCGGCTCTGCCGCCGACCGCCCGGAGCCGCCCTGCATGGGCCGGCGGGGGCCGAGCCGCGCCGGGCGGGAGGTGCCCTCCGCCCCTCCCTCCTTCCCTCCCCCGGGCCTCCCGGCAGAGGCAGCGGGGTCTGTGCCGTGGGGGGACCGCGGGACGCCGCTCTCCTCCGGGGCGAGGACTGGAGGGTGTTTGAGGACCCGAGGAGAGCCCCCCTCAGCCGGGGCAGGGCCGGGGAGGGTCGAGGGAGGGCAAGGCCGGAGTTGGGACGAGGGTTACAGAGTTCCCCTTCCCACAGCGCCAGGCGGCCCTGGCCCGCTGCGGCTGGCATCGTGTTCATTCATTTTCCTTCGGGAAGGGAAGGTAACGTGAGTAGTGACAATCTGCGAGTAACGGTCAATTACCAGCCTCAAAGGAGAGGTTGGTACTAAGCAGTAAGAGAGAGGGGCTGTCACTCCCTCCACGGCTTTGGCTGGCACCGCAGGGGCTCGGGAGCCACTCTCACCCACAGCGTCCCACTAGGACTCTCACAAGGTAAATGCTGAGTTTTGTAACACAGTTCTGCAGGGTTGTGCCACGCTGCATACAGGGCCTTTGCACAGTGTCCTCTAAGCCAGTGTTAATCACGCACTGCCAGATCTCAGAATGGCTGTCAGTTCAGAATGTAATTCTTTGGTCACATAGTCTCTGCTGCAAGGTGACATCTGAATGGCAGTGAAGTGTGGAGGACTTCTCTGAGGACATTACGTCTGCATACTCATTCAAAGTGACTTTCCTCTCTCCCTGTATTTGTATTTGTCACTTCAGATTTTCATGCAAGGGAAGGAGAACTAAAGAAGCTTAGACTGAATTCAAACCCTTGCTCTGATCCCGCAGCGTTTCACAGCTGTGTGATTCGGGAAGGTGACATGATGGCTGAGTATAGGGACTTCTGGGACCTGGAGACAGAGCAGCTGAACCACTCAGGGCAAAGTCACCCCCAATCAAACCCACCTCAGCTGTGCTGACACCTTGCTATCAGTGTTATGCCAGAGAGCTTGCACGTCACACACACATCTTTGGAAAGAGCCATGGGAATCTCAGGGAGAGGGAACTGGAGGATCAGTTGCTCTTTTTCTTGTGTAAAGGATGGTGAAAAGGCTTGGGTACTGAGCTGGGAGCTTGTGGATTAGACAAATTACAAACTGGAACATTTCCAGGGGTTTAGAACTTGCAGATTTAGAAGAGCACTGTAAGAATTTTTCAGTTTCTCAGCCAGAACAGGGAGAGGGGCTATGCACACCCTTCACTTCCCCTGCAGCACAGTTCACCCTCTTGAGCACCTGCACCCAGCACCGACATGCTGAGATCATAGCTCATAAAGTATTGTTGCAGGTGCTTGGGTACAAACTCCTTCACTGCAAAGGAATCTTAAATGTTAAGGGAGTGGGGAAAAGAAGCATGAAAGTGGCTCTGCACAGGTAATAGGCAGAGAAGTCCTTGTGCTTCAAAGTGCTCCCATGCCCATACTCTGAGATATCATTGAGCAGAGTGTTGATCTCAGCAGTGTGCAGCAATGTTAGCAGTGTGGGTTCACTTTGTTCCTTTATTCATGCTTCAGTTGATCCATTAGTCCTGTCTGAACTTCAAAGATCTTTTCATGTGCCTCCTGTAAATGTTCCTTCCATAAGTTTTTCTCTAATTTGCTGACTGCACTGCACAGCCCACATAACCAGAGGTATTTTTATCTGGTTGTGTTATAGGCCATTTGATTGATTATTCCTGGCTCCAGGCTAGTGCTTCTAGCACTGTATTTTCATTTGACTCCATCACTCAAAGCCCATTTTCCCTGCCCTTATTTTCTCTGTCAGCATTTTGGAAACAGGAACAAGACAGAAAAAAAATGCATTAAGTTTTGCAGTTTATTTCTTAATAATTTAGAAAAAGTCTCAGGACGTTTCTCTGTTTTTTAAACATTCCTCCTATTTTGTGTGTTACAGCTTAATTTATTCCAGAAATCACAGGTTCTCACTTATTTCCAAATAGCCCTGGAAAGAATCGAGGAAGTAGAATCGAACACGTTCGATTAAGCTGACACGTTAAGCTGACAGTGGAGGTGTAATCCCTCTCCCTTTTCAGGGTGAAAGGGGAGTGGACACTCAACAGACCTTGTACCAAGGCAAGCAAAACTCTTGCACAACCTGTTGGGTTTTGGCAGGCAGCTCTTGGGGCTTTCAATCTAGGAACTGGAACCAGACAAGATCCAATAACACAAAGGAACAAAATACAGAGGTGGAGGGATAGCAAAAGGCAAAGTACAAGGATGAGCAGCCTTATGTCCACAATTTAGAGCAAAAAACAAGGCAGATTTATCTGTTTTATAACTCTGTGGCCATCCAAGGAGTTCCTCTAGGCAGGTGCTTTGTCCTGGGGGAATGGAGAGGCTCAAAATGCCACTGGTCACTGCTTACACACCAAGCAGAAACTATGGGAAAAGAAATTTAAAATCCCTTCCTGTAATCGTGACCAGGCTGGAGTGAGGCAAATGTACTTCTCTTTTGTGAAACAGCAGTGGAGGAGCACCAGAGAGCCAGCTCTGAACATAGTTCCAGCTTGGTTTTAAAGGCAGCCATCTTTGCAGGAGTGCACAATAGGTGACATTTAAGGAACTTGTGCCTCGTTGCAACAAGCAGAAAATTGGCTCAAGACCCTAACTTGGAGCTCTTGTGCTACAAGTATCATAAAAAAAAAAAAAAGTTTTAAAAAGACACTTCATTTGCCTTGGCTCCTGCAATGGTTTGCATGCAGAGCAGTCCTATCTGGAGATTCTGCAGGGGGATGTGTGTTACAAAAGGCTCTGCTCTTAAGTCTATTTTGATTAATGGAAGTCCATCAAGATTAGCACCCTACAAAATAGACTCTTGGTTTTGATTGTTCCTCTGCTCCGCTTATACTGGAACAGAAAGCGTGGGAAATATTTACGATGCTGGTAGAAGTTTGCTCTCTCCAAGAAAAGGGAAAGTTGAAAGTCAGGGAAAGTATAAAGGTGCCAACAGCAGAGTGCAGCGAGGCTGGGCAGCCTTGGTAAGGCAGTGAAGGCACCTTTTTAACTGCAGGGGTGCAGAGCAGCCCAGCTGCAGCGTGGTAAAGCTGCATTTGGAGGGAAGGAAGTGGTTGGTGGTACAACGTAAACACCTCTTTAGGCTCAGCACTGGCAGCTGCACAGGACAGCATCGTCAGGGATTGCTGCTCAGGCAGCAGCATGCAAGCACTCTTAGGGCCAGAAGAGAGCTGCTGCCATTGGCTTTGCTCACTGGCATGCAACAGGCCCTTCCCAAAAAATTTACCAATAAGAAATCAGGTAAGAAGGCAAATATCCCTGCATGCGTCAGCATGGAAAGGGAGAGGGGTTTGAGGGCAAATGAGCCTTTTCACCACTGACATTGAGGATTTCCTGTAGGTTGGAAGGATGGAAAGTAAAGGCACCAGCCTGCTTGGCTCCTATAGCTCAGCCCGCAGGCATGTGCATTGCAAGCTGTGGTTTGTGGCCTTTTGAACTGAAGGGCAGGTTTACTCAGAAAACAAACAGAAAAGCCAGCTGGCTCATTCCCCAAAACCAGTAGGTCCAGCTGAAAGAATGTGTGAGACTCTGAGCAGCTACATTCACCTTTTCTGGGCACTGTAATAACTTGATTTGCATTCAGACAACTGACATCTCACACACAGCATACTGTGCAGCCTTCCCTGTGGATGGTGTAACCAGCAGCAGAGACAACAGACTTCCAGGTACAAACACAGCTTAACAAGGAGGGGAGAAAAACAATTCTGCAAATTGGAACCCTCCTCGTGGAGGCCTGTACCTGGAAATGGGAGGTCACAGGGACAGGAGACCAGGAAAGAAAGAATGGCACAAAGGGACACAGGCAAGAAGTTATGAAGGGTGCTGTACAGGTGTGGATAATGACTTGATGTCCACTTCCTTCCAAATCCTGATTACAAATTCAAACAGAGCTACAACACCTGGCAAATGCAGCCTTTGGCTTTAGGGAGGATCTGACTGAAGAGCAGTGGAGCATTAACCATGCGTGGGACGTTGCTCGGCTCACATCCTGAGCTCTCTGCTCACCTGGGCCTGGCCAGCACAGCTCCCTCTCCTACCAGTGCTAGCCCAGCCACCGCAGCACTCAGTGCCCTCAGCCTGGCCCAAATAGTTTCTATTGTGCTGACAAACCACTCTGGGAGAGGGACAGAGCACTGATGTGGTTTGCAGAGGGGACCATGTGTCCAAGCTGGTTGGCAGCAGCTTGACCAAGAAAAGCAGCTTTTTTCCACTGTGCAGGATGTTCTTTGTAGAGTGTAGCATGAGTCTCTGGGCGAGGAACGTTATTAGCTCTGTCCTTGCCAGAAGCTGGAGGCGTCTCTTGGGTACCAGCACAGCTCCCTGCTGCTGGGCAGTGTCCCTTTGCTCTCACAAGTGACTCAGCAGCATCTAGTGGCCAGGTGTTCCAAGGGCCCTGCAGGATTCCCACTGGGGGCTAGGTCCTGACCTATCTCTTTCCTAAAGAGCAAAAATCTTCCAGCAGACTGTTTTCACTTGGCAAAGTGAAAACCATCTGCTACAATGGTTTTTCCTTGTTTCAGACACACCTGTTCTGCCATACCCTTGGGAAACCTTTGATCTGGCCTGGAAAACTCTGAACAGAGATGGGAGGGTAGCTCTGACTGCCCCAGTTCCCACACAGACTGAATCACCTCAGCCCTGAAACGGATCCAGTGGTGCTGGAGCATGAAAGAAAAGCCTACAGGGCTACAGTTCCCATGCTGCATGGGACAAGAGGGAAAAGCAGCTCATGGCAGTCTAAGATGTATTTTTTTTCCCCTTCTAAGTCTGTAAGTTCTAAGGCTGTGAATGAAGGGAAGCACATTTTGTGGAATGGTGTTTCTGTATGATTTTTGGAAGGAATGCTGAAAGACTACAATAAGTTTTCAGAAAATAACCCATTTTATTAGAGCATACCCCTCTAATTCTGTCTGAACTGCTTTAGGAGCTGCTGCTTGAAACTCTCCATCAACTCAGGTGCAAACTGATCAGCAGTCAAGTTCTTAACGTTCATGATCTCTTCGTGGGCTTCCTGGAAGAGCTGCTTCCCCACAGCTTCTTCCACCCGCCTGCGCCACTCCGTTAACTTCGGCCTCTCCTCAAACAGGTCGTAACCAGCACACACAGGCTGCAGAGACAGACAGAGCACCCAGCAGTGAGGCAAACCAGGCATTTGCCAGGGATGTTGTGAAATGAAAGATGGATATGCTTCTGGCCCAAGGCAGCAGACAGTCATGATGTTAGGTGGAGCTCATCTTTGGCTCATCTTAGGTCATAGGAGGCAAGTGGTGACATCCTCAGCAGCTGCTGTCCCTTGGGACGTGCAGCAAAGAGCTCTGTCTTGGCTAACCCAAGAACGGTCTAATGCAGAACACAGAAGTCCATGCACACCAGCACAGCTCTTCCAAATAGCTGTACTTTCCTGCCTAGCTTGTAATTTATCTTTCTTTCCTGATGAATTCTGTCCATATTTCTATAGAAAGAACAGTTTCATCAAAGTAGGTTTTCCCTGGTAAACTTAATCGTGGTCAAAGTCAAAAAGGGACAAGACATAACCCCAGGGAAGATCTGCCATTACAGAGGTGGGGGTGCAGCAGCCCCCCTTGGCCTGGCCTGCCCACAGCCTGACTCACACATCCAGCAGTGCTGGGGTTGATGCTCACCTGCATAAGCTCCACCAGTGCTACAAGGTCTGCCAGGGAGACCTCGCTGCCTGCGATGAACGGCTTGTCCTGCAAGAACTTTTCCTCAAACTGCTTCAGGGCAACGTTCAGCTCCTCAGTAGCAAACTCCAGTTTCTCTGGAGGAAGTGGCTGGCCTGTAAGGAGAGGCAGCAGCACCTGGCAGGGAGAAGAAACAAGTTTTTTATGTGTTTCCTTCCAAATCTAGTCATCACACTCTCACTGCCACTTTCTGAGGATCCCTCACCAGCCATGCACGAGAACAACCAGAGCTGCTCATCAACCTTGCCAGGTTAACATTAATGTCAGTCATTACTTCCTGCCTCTCCTTGTCTGCAGCCTAGAAATCTGAAAATCCAGCCACAAGAGTCTCCTCTCAAGGGAAGACTCTATCATCTGCCAGCACCTGCGTTTTGTTTTCCAGAGGGAGTTGGTTTCTTTCCGTGAAGCCGGGCAGCCAGCCCTGAGCTGTGTCTGGGGGAGCTGCTCACCCAGCATGCATCTGCTCTGGACCTTTGGCTGCACGAAGGATCCAGGCCACTTCAGTCAGGCTCGCTTTAGCAGCCGAGTCACTTTTGTTCCTACCTCTCACTTGGCTCGTACATTTGCTGAGAAAGGCCCTGCACACAGGCAGGCCATTTCACTCACAGTTCTTAGCGCTTCATTTTTGATACACAGTGATTTTACCTTGGCTAAGAACAACTTGCTCCCCTTCGCACGGATGTTGGCATGCTGCCAGGACAGGTACTCGTCAACCCTAGCTCTTTTTTGCAGGTCAGATGGGTACCAGTGATCAGGAGTCTTGAATTTCTGGACCAGGTACAGGAGGATTGCAATGCTGCCCAGAGAGCAAGACAGACCGGTGAGCTGATCATCTGAAATTAAAGCACCTCATCCTTTCTTTTCCCCCCAAATTTTGCACTGATGTACAAGCAGCCACACAAACTTGATGGGAGTCAGGTAGAAGTGCAGCAGGGCACAGCACAGGAGAGAGTTTGTGCTGCTGCTTGTGGATTGCAATCTCTGACACGAGGTAATTGCCCAGCAAGACAGGTGTGGTCTGCTGGCACGGTTTTGAGCAAATAGAAGCTGCAGAATGAGTTGATACCAAATCTGAGCTTCACGTTGCCTGGCCATCCAGCAGCGAGGGCTTTATGTCAGATTTCCTGCACTGACCTACAGCCTCCAGCTGCAGGCGAGAGCAGGACACGTGGACAGGTATTTAAGCTCAGAAACACTGCCTACAAAGTAGCAAAATAGCCCCAAGCAGCAGCTTTTTCTGCTATTAATGCTGTTCAAGTTGCTTATGTAAGATAGGTCCTCTGGAAACACAGGTTTGTTATGTACAAGTGGAACATAGGATAGGAAGGAGACAAAAACCTGCCTGGAGTCCCAGCAGTACACTGGCAGAATCCAAGCATTGGGATAAACAGTACTGCAGTATGGGATTGAGCTTATTTGAGCCTCACCTCTCTGCTAAGGTGAAAGAACCATCCCTTAGTGCAGGCACCTTCATCAGGACATTCACCTTCCGGAACTCCTCTGTCTTGTGCTGCCCTGAGGAGGGAAATGAGAAGTTTTACTTGGCAGGGATACTCAGTTTCCTGTTTGTAAACACCTGAGGAGTTTGTGGGGACCATCTGGCTTCAAGTTCTTGTTTTTGATTGTACGAATTGAGTCTCGTATCAAGTTTATAACCAATGAATAAGTGCTGCAGGGTGAGTAGGGGGCTAGCCCTGTGGTATCAGCTGACTTGCTTATAGCCTGCATACCACACCCACCTCTCCACCAAGGGCAGGATGGTTAGGAGTCCTTTCATACCAACAGCACTTGACAGCTTCGGGCTCTATCCACTCCAAGTTTGTTCCTGGAGGTACCTGTCCTGTACAAACCCTGAGAGAGCACCAAGCACCTTGGAGGAAAGGGATCTCTCTCTCCCTTTCCTCCAAGAGAGGACAGTGGAAAAGCAGAAACCTTTTTCTGGAAGATAATGTAATGTATATTCAACTATGCTTTCTGAAGTCCCTAGATGAAAATAAATTCCTGTGATTCCATATAAAGCCATGGTACTTCATTACAGATCTTTCAATTAGCTCCTGTGCATTTTGCGTATCTTTTGTAAGAGCAAATACGGATTTGAGGTTGCTTTTAAGCTATCTTGTAGGTCCTCCCCAAAAGGTAGGCAGACTGAACCTGACAGGAGAAGGTGCTTTGTCTCTGAGATTCTCAGTGTACTCCATTCTGTCTGAAACCAGTCCCAGAAGCCTTGTTTTATGTGACTTGTTTGTGACAGCCTTTTCCACCCACTCATTCAGTCACATGTGGCTGCCTGGGTATTCAAGCCTCTCTAATGTGGAACTAACGTTGTGCCACGTTCTGCTGTGTGAGCCATCTGAGAATCTGTGTGCCAGAGGAGATGCTCTGGAAGCAAACTTAGCTTTTCTGGTACCTAACAAACTTGATTTGTGACTATTCCCCTGTCACTTGGCTCACAGCCCATCTCCCCTACCCCTCTCAAAAACACAAAGTGTGCAGATTCCAGGTCCTCAGGTGTCCTTTGAATGTCATGATTCCCATCCATTCTCACTCTTTCTACCCCTTTCATTGACACCTCACCCACTGGGGGCCAAGAGCTTTTCTGGGGCATCACATTTAACCCACCAGCTCAATTCTGAGTATCAGCTCCCTCACCTTGTCCCTATAAACTGTGCAGTGACAGGTACCAGGGCACTGAGGCGTCCCCACTGTGGTCCCCAGTGCAGGTCCCAGGAGAGCTTCCCCATGGCATGGGAGGTGCACACTCTGCAGGAATGGGATGAGATGCACCCAAATCACCCATCTTAAATTCACAGGCCAAAAGCAGGCACCATTGCCAAGGGGCACAGAGCACTGGGAATCTGTGATTTAATTCCCTTTCCTTCCTCTCACTTCCCCTATCCTTGCATTTCAGTTGTTCCATTTTCTTTGGTGCTCTCATTGCTTGCCTGCCAGTCTCCTCTCTCTTGCTCCAGTGTCTCACCACAACAGTTCATTTATTGGGAAAGAAGGGGAAGGACACAAGATGAGCCAGCCCCCAGCTACAAACAATTGCAAAAATTTTTGCTACGAGACAAGTGGGAGGAAAGCCACAGTAAGGTATAACCAACACACAGCTCAGGTGCAGGGGAACACCCAAATACTCAATTGCAACATGTCAGAGGTTTGTCTCAAGTTGGAGCCTCTTTTGTTCCTTTATCAATTCCAGCTCCAGGAGCCTTCTCATCTTTCATTGTTTTCAAGCATTACTTACTGAGGCCTTTTTATGCCCAATGCATTACCTTAAGTTCAAATCCATCAGATATCTGGAAAGGCTGAAGGATAGGTTTTATCAGCTTCAATTACAGAGAAAGAAGATACAGATCTTTGGGCCTCCTTTGGTGAAAACACACCTTTGGACAGGCTCCTACCAGTTACCAGTTGGTTTTAACCCAACTAAACCACCTCCCCTCATTTCTCAGCTGAACTGTCTCGCTCCACAGCCTTCACAAGCTGGTCCTCAACCCACTCAAAATAACCTGACCACAAACCACTTGACCCAGTGGAACCCCCAGAGGGGCAGCCCTGCCCCTGCCCTGCCCTAGCTACTCATGGGGACAGCTCGGCAAACTGGTGCATGATGAGCCTCCCAAGCGGGTGTTAACCCCTGCCAAGAGGAGAAGGGCTGCTCTGCAGCAACTGCTGCTGCTTACCAGAGCACAAACTTTTCTAAGTTGAATTACTGAACAAGAACCACACACCTCGGCTGTCCTCGCCCATACGCAAATGTCCCGTCTCTGCAGCTTTTTGTTTCCCGTCTAAATGGAGATTGCCTCAGACCTGGCACATCCTGAGCGCTTCTCAGAAAAGCGTCTCTGTTTTTCAGAGACCCATTTTCTGCTGGGGTGGGGCCGATTTCAAAGATATCACATGCCTTGGCAGGGTCCTGTTTGCTGCAGAGGAGCAGGCACTGAAAATCAGTACTTAAAATACAGGATTGCACTGGAGAATTAGGTATTGTTTTTGCGTAGGCACCAGGAACCCTCTGCAGCAGGAGGATCGCCCCACCCGCTCTCAGCATCTCGCACCGATGGGGACGGTAACTCCCCTGCTTCCACCCGCGGGCTGGAATCGAGCATCTCCCCCGGGAGTGGCGGGGGCGCCCGGAGCGCCGGCGCGGGGAGCAGCGGGACACCCGCAGAGCCTGGGGCCGGGACCGCTCACCCTTACTCAGCTGCACCCGCTTGAACTCGAAGGGGATGTTGTTGCTCCGGGCGAAGATGTAGAGCGCCCGGCAGGGCTGCGAGAGCAGGTCCAGGTACAGCTCCAGCCCCATCCCGTCGCTGCTGCTGCTGCCGACGATGCCCGGTCCTGCTCGATCCCGGCCCGCCCGGTCCTGCTCGATCCCGGCCCGCCCGGGCCCGCCCCAGCCGGGGCGGGGCCCCAGCGCCCTGCGCTGCCCAGCCCGGGGTGGTGCCTAACTCACGGGACGGGGCTGAGCCGAGGGTGGCTGGGCTTTGCCCCTTACAAGCGGTGGCATATTGGCTTGGCCCAGTAACTGCCCGCAATGATAAAGAAACCACAGCTCGGCTGAGGGGACGGGAGAGGCAGATCCTGGTTTTGCCAGTGGGAGCTCACAGCTCTTGCACAAGAGGACTTTCCATTCCTGTGACTCCAGCACCAGCCCAGACACCCGTGCTATGGAAAAACAACCCGAGAGCAAATCACAGCAGAACACACACTGCTTCATTGCTATAAAATAACCTTGCTCTTACCTTCACAAGATTCAACCACCATTCCCAAAACCCATTCCTTCAAGATTGCCAGCTTTCAATAATTTATTACTAATGCCAGCGTACATTTATTTTGCTTTGCAAAACAATAAGCAAGAGCTGGGGCCATTCCTGCTGAAGGAAAAGCAACCCTTGGAGAGTAGTTGCAGGCCACAGCTACGTGGCAGCTCTAAGCCTTCTGCCAGGGCAGCTAAAAATACCATGGCATGTGTCAAATACAGACTTTATGGCTTGCAGTGACACGAGCTGGCTCCAGGACATTCATATTAGACATCAGACATTTCAGTCTGCATTAACATCAATCTACACTTAATATATTGTTTCTGCTGTTACCTGTATAGACCACTGGAGGGAAACAACATAGGCAAGAAAAAGACAAGGCACAAGACTGTAAAAGTGAAAAGTCCTTTTAACAATATCTCCATCCCTAATCACAAAATATCCTGAGTTGGAAGGGACCCACAAGGATCAAGTCCAATTCCTGAGCCAGGAATCTTTATTAGACATTGTTTTAAAAATATATATAATATTTATTGAATATTTACTAAAAGTTGGAGTCACTGCAGCCTAGAGCAGCTCTTCAAACACATTTCTGCTACACGCACTGCACAGACAGAACCACTGTCCCAGTGCAGAAGTGAGGGCTCAGCTCTCACTACTGGAGGACAGCAGCTCCATCAGGCCACGCTCAAGAGCTGGTGGTAATTCTACATATGCCAGCAGGATACAATTCAAAGTCATTTTCAAGACAACCTGTATCTCAAAATTTATCTTTTTTTTTTCTAAACCAGTAACTGAACTCTGTTCACAGCGTCCTTGAAAGAGGAATAAGGCCTGTAATAGCTGACTTCAGATGTGATAAGGTTGAGGAACCAACCACTGAGGGACCATGACTCAGGGCTGCTGTGCTGGGGAACAGTCCATGGCCTGTCCCACGCAGCAGCTTCAGTGCCACATCAGCCATCTCAGCTTCCACTCGTTCAGGCTCGTCTCTGTGCTCGCTCGTTCTGTTCAAAAGTAAAGTTGAGAAGGTGACTGAAGATGCCCCTGTCTTGGAGTCACACAGAAGGGATTTCAGGGAGGAACAGGACAATTTAATAATATTTTCTGTCCCAGTTTTCAAACATTCCTACTCTACAACTCAAAATCATCATTTTTTTAGGGCTACGTATTTATGAGTTCTCAGATTAGAGAGCAGAACACTTGCCCTAATCATGCAGCACAAAGTCTATTAAGGATCCCTAGTCCACGCATCTGGCAAGGTAAATGCTACCCTGCTTTTGTCTCAAAGCTCTCAACTTCACACTGGTGTATAAAAAAGGGCTTGAAGATAGCTGTACATTATGTCTTAAACTCTGTAATGACAAAAGATTTAATCTCTGCATTTACAGTCTTCTGGGTAGCTGACAAAAATCCCAGCTACAGAAGTAAAGAAAACGGCAGAATAGAAAAAATCCACCAAAAATCAGAATTGTTTTGGTTGAAAAAGACCCTTAAGACCATCAAATCCAACCACTTACCTGGCATTGCCAAACCTACACTAAATCACCTCCCCAAGTGCCACATCTATACATCTTTTAAACCCCTCCAGGAACTCTGCCTAACTTTGGCAGAAAACCTCTTCCTCCCTCCCTACCCTTTCTGAGTATTCCATAACCATGCACCCACAAAGGCTGCCTTCACACTGAATCGGTACCGTCTCGGATGAAGGAAAGGATCCTGACACTAATGCTTGTACTAAGGAGGAACTGCAATAAAAAATCAAACTGCAACTTGCACAGTTTATTCTCTTCCCCATTTCAATTACCTTGACTGTCTTCTCAAGCTTACACAGAGCTCTCTCATACTGCTGCACCAATGGCTTCAATGAGTTGCCCTTCACTGGGTGCTTCTTTATATCTCGGATGCCAGCATCCCTCAACATCCGCAGAAACGGCCGCTCCTGCACAGAACAGACACTGGAGATGAGACACCCCACTCCCTATCAGCTAGAAAATGAGCACGTTTGGGAACAGGCTGCTTAGTCAGGAAATAATTGAAGTTTCCAAGCATAAAGCTCAGCTGACTGGAAAAGGTGGGAAGTAGTATGAACTTTATGATTCTTATGTCTGTGCATGCATCCTTATCAAATGAATCCCACACCAAAGACATACCTGAATTCTAAGGACCAAGCTGAAAGCAACACCTGCTTCTCCTGCACGAGCTGTTCTTCCAACCCTGAAAACAGAGAAAGTAGCTTCAAGTCAGTTTAGTCCCATAGCCACTGCCATTATCAACTCCAAGATTCTGGTGCTGAAATTCTCCAGTTTTAAGAAAGTCTGATTCCAAGCAATGCTAGGCTTAGTTTTTGCTAGAAAGCTATTTGCACATTCAAGTAAAAAGAAAAGCTAAAACCCCTTTTAGGTGCATGTCACCTTTGCTAAATATTTCAAAGCAAACCAAGCTCAGACATCTTCCTTATGTTCCTGTTGTCTTACCGGTGAATGTATGTCCTGATGAACTGTGGTGCATCATAGTTTATCACATAATTCACTCCTTTAACATCAATCCCTCGGGCTGTGGCATCTGTGCTGATTAACCTGTTTGTAAATGTATATACAGTCATTTTCATCTCAGGCACTACACACACAAATAAAACACAAGTGAACACAGCACAACTCTTGTTAATCTCTGTTCAAACTGGACAGTCAGCCTCTGCCTCTAAGCCTGGCAGCAGCACTGCAAGTCACTCCTTATTGCCATTGGCCTTATGAGCTGCCCTCACACCTCCAAGCATCACTACAGGCTTGTCACCATCTGCTGAGCATGAAAAGTTACTGGGTGTTAGCAGGTTCTCCAAGCACGCCAGACACCTCCCAGCTCACTGGAGCTTACAAATCTCTAAGGAATCTGAACATTTCCTACAAACATGAAACACAAATAGTGAGGTGAGAAACTCCAGTAGTCAAGGAGGAATTTATACACCAGTTTGTATAAAAATAAAAACCTGTACACCAGGTTTGGATAAAAAGAACACCCAGAAAATAAGTATTTACCTTTTCCTCAGAGACATTCCATAGATACAGTATCATATAGCTACCAAAACCACAATGCAAATCAAACACATGGATAGAAGTAGACCTGTATGCCAGTCTGAGCAGGGATTCCTTTGGTAGGAAGCTCTAACATTGTATAGAGTTTCAGCACCAACACCCATTTCCACCCTACAAGTACCAGATGCCCAGCACAAACATTAAACTCCAGATTTGCAAACCTGTGTGTTTTGGGCAGCTCTATGAAGGTTGCATTTTTATTTATTGCTTGTTATAAAACAACATAAATAATGCATTTTTATTTATTGCTTGTTATAAAACAACACACAGGAATTCAGACTGCAGCTAGATTAGAACAGGCTGAATTACATGAACGATATACAATTCTAAGTCACACAAAGTCCAAGTCTCACATCCATTCTGCAACAGACTCCTGCATGCATGTTTTAGAAGACTCCATGTAACTGTGTCCCTTGTTCTGTTTAGCTTTTTACACTGGAAGACATAAAGGAAACTAATTTAAGATGCTCACAGTTGTATTTTTCCTTGTTCAAACTCCTTCATGGTTCTCTTTCTCTCATTTGGAGGTAACCGAGAAGAAAACTCCGCCACGGTCACTCCACCAAAGGCTTGAACCAGCAGGAACAACCTGCAGGTAAACAGGAGAGAAAGTGTCACTTCCTTACCTCTGTAAGATCCCTTGACAAACACCTACGACAGTGATCTTGTTACTGTTTACCTGTGAGAGGCTTCCCTGGAGTTGGTAAAGCACAACACGCGGGTGAATTTCATTTTCAGCATGAAATGCAAGAGGAGCAAAGGCTTGGAATTCAGGTCACAAGGCACGTAACATTGCTGCAGTCAACAAGGAAGGAGATCAGCAGGAAAAATTACTTCTTGCCAAGACTATCTTCCCTGAAACCCACTACCTGTCCATGACCTACACAGGCTTGGATGTCTTATAGCTGACTGATAGCAGCAAAACCAGAGCCCATAATGCCACCCCCTTTAGAATAAACAGGCTGGCAGGATACAGAACGAGTGGAGACAGGAGACCTGAGTTGTTCTAGTGCTCTTACATCTCCATGGCAAGTAACAACATGCACTGCCTTCCTGCCTACAGGCTGGCCTGTATTTACACGTCTTGAAATGAATGCTAGACACATGGGCAACTGATAGTTGCAATGGTGCTACTAGATTATTATGACTTCCTAGTTCCACTCCCCATTGCTGCTAAACTTAATTTCACATGAAGAGATGAATTAAAAAAATAATAAGTCTTAACCAAATGAACATTATGTAATGAGAAAACAAATGTGCAAAGGTACACCTCTCTGGGCCATATACACTCCCAAAGCCATTTTTGCAAGGAAACATGGGGAAGACATACTTGTTTTAGGGTAAAGCCACAACTAGATAGTCCAGAATTAAACAAATTTTCAAGTGTAACTTATTCAAAAGAATTCACATCATACCGATAGCCCCTCAGGGAGTGTGTATTTATGATTAGTATCTTGTTCAGTTTCTGTTCCATCACTGTTTTTCTCAGAATACACAGATGTGAAGAGACGAGGCTGGAATAAATCCAGCTTCTGCAATTTCTCTGGGTCCTGGGTCAGTGTGGCTGAAAACAGCAGTTTCTGTAAGGGTATCTGAGGAGAGCAGGAACTGAAAGAAACAGCACACAGAAACTGGGCTTTGAGGATGGGGCAAAGGATTTTCACCCCAAGTGCCTTCACATGATATAAGAGAAGCAATCAATGCTCTTTGATGCTTTTTTTTCCTGCCCTGGGCCTTTCCTGTAGGTTCTTTTCCACCCTTGTTTTATGGTGGAGCTCACAGACAGAACTAATGAGCATTCTCAGTCAAGTGCACAACCCCAATCCATTACTCCTGCACAAGTCCCTGCACCCTGGTTACCCATGTCCTCAATTCTAGTCATGTCCTTCTTTGGCCATTCATCTCAGTTTCTGACACATCTCTGCCACTGCTGTACAAAAACAGCAGCTGCAGATAGTTAATTCCAAGAGTTTTCCTCCAAGTCCATTACTCAGCTTTGCCAGAAGGCATTACTATAGTTACTGTGCAAATGGATCACAGATTTGCAATATTTGTGCATTATTTTAATGCTCTTTTAGTCTAAATAAGGAAAACCTGTCCTCTGGCATCAGCTGTTCACTGCCTTATTTTGGTAGACATTTCTCAGAGGAATCAAGCTTTGAGAGTGTGGGGCAGTGTACAGTGGAGCAGGGCAGTGACACCCAGGTGCTGGCGTCCATACTATCAGTTCAAAGAAATGCACTCTGCACTTACCTGGCTGCTGTTACAGGCCCTGGTTTGGTCCTCTGAAAAAGCATGTTGGAGCCAGAGTCCTTTTCTCCCTGGAAAGCAGCTTTGACAATTTGGTTCAGACAGTTCTGGTGCATGTCATCAATCATACGGTCAGCTTCATCCACGATCTGAATTCACAAGGATGAAAACCACCACCTATTAAATACTGGGAGCTTCTATTTTCCTTTGTATCTGTAACCAGTGAGCCAGAAGGTAAGAAAATGGAAGCTTCTAGTCAACAGAATTGCTTTCCTTGCCCATCCTTACTCCAAGTTCGCATGAGCCTAAGAGAGAAGGGAAGTGGGTGGATGCTTGGATGTCACGAGTTGGAATCAAACATCTCATCTTGTGACTGCTCCCTCTACAATCTGGAGTGCAGACAGGCCCACACAACAGTTCCAACAGAGAGGTATTTCAGCTCCACACAAGAAGCAAGCAGGAATTACTGCTGCAGCAGACACTGCACTCAGATGGGAGAGCTGTGGAGGTGACTCACCAGGAAGCGAAGCTGTGTCAGGCTGAAGCCCGGGGTCTGGTTAATGTGATCCGTGAGCCTCCCTGGTGTGGCCACAACAATGTCAGCCAGGCTGCAGTAGCCTGTCACTCTGAAAGGACAAGCAGCCCATCAGTAAGTCTCTCTCTTCACAATAAAGCCTGGAGCAGAGACCTTAAGAAGCAGACCTTAAGGTCTTCCTACCACTCAATTAAGTGAGGAATAACAAAATTCATATATGGATTTGACGCTGGAGAGCACGCAGGGGCAGTGGTGGACATCAAACACCACTTGTCTCCACTGTGCTGCCTTATTTTAAACAGAAAGTGCCATTCTTCATTGCTCTTCAAAAAAGTTTAATTGCAGCAAAATCCCACACAGTCACAGGTACCCATGGGCACAAGGTAAACATTCGCATTCTGAGCATTTGCTGGTGAAGAACCCCAAAAATCTAGTAAAACGTTACGATCATGAAACAGGGGTAGTAACAAGCACTCTGACAAAGACAGAACCACCAGAGTCCAGCATATAAACTCATTATCCAAAATCATGATAGCCATAATGCTGTCCTGCAAACGTCTATATCTTGACCCCGCTTTAATGAGATTAATTAGCTTACAACCTCTATAAACCTTGTCAAAAAACCTTTTCACCTACTTTTTCTGGACAAGCATCTCCTGCTCCTTTGCAAAAGATTTCTGGCCAGTAATCAAAACGACCTTCAGACCTGTCCCGTCAGTGTAAACGTTGAACACTTTACTCACCTGCAAAGAGATGGGCTTTGTCAACTGCCACAGAATCAGCTGCACTAAACACTTTCCATTTCATGAACAGCATCAAACCCACTGGCAGGTCTTCAGCCTGCTCCAAAGAACAGCCAAAGTACTGGCTGCACCAGCCTGTCCCTCAGCCCAGCTCTGAGCAGAGATGGGGAGGTGCCACACACCTGTTGTGCCAGTTCTTTGGTGGGCAGAACAACCAGAGCTCGCACGTGGCAAACCACTCGATCTAACAGAACCTGCCAAAACAAAGGCCAGGTGAGTGCCTGAAAGAATGGGGGAGAACAGGGTTCTTAGCCAAACCTAGCGAGAGAAGATGGGCTTGACACATTCCCACACTTCCATTTGTCTTCCTCCACCCTCCCAACTCCTCATGCTGTGCCTGCTGAGAAAAGGAGTGGGATGCTGACAAGAAGCTCCCTCAGACAGCTCCGAGCTGAAAATCTGCCGCCTTATGTCCACAAATTCCTTGGCTTTTCGACCTACTTTTAAGTTCAGGATTTGCTTGAACAAAAGCAACGCCAGCATTTCCCCTAGAGACACTTCCCTGAGGATAAACTCACCTGTACAATGGGTATGACAAAAGACAGGGTCTTGCCACTGCCCGTGGGTGCTGAGACACAGATGTCCCTGGGGCGGTATCCCCCCCGCCCCATCAGGTACCCATTGGAGGAACTCTGGAGAATGGCAGGAATCACCTCTGCCTGGACTGAGCAAAACCAGAAATAAACACAAACTCTATGGTTAATGAACTCACCAATAACTGAAAATGTTATATAAAAGCATTTCTGAAATGAGAAAATGTGTGCTGGCTTCCCAACATGACTCTGGTAGGCCTCTGACACAGCCTAAGTGTCCAGGCTCAGCTGGACTGAGGGTCACCCTCTATCCTCATCCAGCTGTCCTTTCTTATTTAAGAGATGGCATTTATTGTACCTGTTTCCAAAACTGGCAAACTAACAGAAAACAAACAGATTTCTTTTTTTTTGTTTGGATGTTTTTCTGGTGCTTTAATGAGCTGAATGAGTTCCCAGAAAGCTCTGATTGGCAGCTGAGACACTGGAAAGTAAGGAGCTAAAGCACAAGCTTCCACAAGGAGGAAGACTGTGAGGACACAAGTAAGACTTCCCTCTTTGGGCAGCTCTGAGCCATCACTCCAAGCTGTATTTATGAGTAGGTAACAGACATAACCTAGACCAAGCTTTGAGAAAGAAGAGTCAAATCTGCTATAATGGCTTTCAAGCAATACATTTTGTCCTGTATTTTACTTTGCTGCCTACATGAAATATACAGCACCAGATTGCAGGAACTCTTTAAGTCCCTTTAGAAAGAAACAAAAGCATTATCAAGGCACCTGGAAAAAAGGACTCTATTCCATTAATTTGCAGCTTTTTCAACAGCCGGGGATGGATTCCTGGGACATCTCTGATTGGACACAGATTATCTTTGATGCATTTCTGCACCCGTTTGGGCTGAGCAAGCCACTGTGGTAAAAAGGGCTGAACCTGAGGTGAAGGAAAAGAGAATATGGCAGTGCCAACGTAAATTAAACTTTAAGGAGCATTCTTTTCCTAACCATCATCAAAATTCAGTCAAGCTGGTTACCTTCTGCACTGGCTTTGCATTGTAGTCTCCAAGAATCATCATACTGGAGGGTGGACAATTTGCCTCTTCCCCTGAGGCAACTAAGGGCAGCTCCTCCTTTATAGTTTCATTTCCTTCAGCTTTTTCACTGCTCTTTTTCTTCCTTGTTTCCTCTCCTTGTGTTCCCTCATCTGTCTTCTTCCTTTTATTAGACTTATTTTTAAAGTTGTTCTTGTTTTCCTGCTGTTTGATGTCTTCTTCAGAATCTGGTATTTGGGTAACAGCAATACAAAGCTACAGGTCAGAGCATACCACAGAAAAGGGATTTGGCAACATTTCAACATAGGACTTAAGCTACAACTTGCAAGCTCTTTTTCCCTAAATCCAAGTACAGAAGTCAAACATCTTTGTTGGTATAGACACAACAAGGCTGAGGTGATGTGACATGCTTCCCTCCTCCCCTTACACTAACTGATCCTCAAAGTCTGCAGTACAGGGCCTTCCCTTAAAAAAGGGAACATATTAAGGAAATGAAAACAAAATTAAGTAAACTGGACAAGGTACTCCAAGAGCAACTTGTGCCAACTTTTCTGTGTAAACTGTCAACCATAATGAACTGAAATCCTACAGCCTCACTTTATCCTTACCTGCTTCAGTCCTCTCTCGCTGCACTTTCGATTTTCTTTCATTTCCTTTCTTCTTCTTTGTGGGGCTGCTGCCATCTACTGCCTCCTCAGAACGAGCCCTTTCTTCCGAAGAGCTGCGGGGCTGCTGTTTTGTCTTTAGCTTCTTCTGCCTATGTGCGCTGGGCTGCTCTTCACTCTCCCGCTTCCTCTTTCCCTTTTCTTCGCCGGGCTCCCCTACGGGGCTCAGCCCCGCGCCCCCTGGGCCTTCCCTTGCCTGGGGCTGCGCCTCTCGCTGCTTCTTCAGCTGCCGGGCCCTCGCCTGCTGCTGCAGCCGCTCCAGCAGGACCCGCGCCCGGTCCTCCGCCTCGGCCTCCTGCTGCTCGTCCTCCCCGCCGTACCTGGAACAGCCCAGACAAAC
>WAAG01045869.1:1224-33489 GCA_013390105.1 Tichodroma muraria
TAGGGACAGGGACAGGTGGAGGATATGTGTGCATAGGGACAGCTTTGGGGACAGGGTGCTGCAGGGGGAATGTTTAGGGGAAGGGGAAGATTTAGGGACAGAACTTGTCAGTATAGAAGCAGGTTTTGAGGCAAAGGGCTGTAGGGGGCAGGTTTAGGAGAAGGGGAGGTTTAGGGGCAGGGAGGAGCTAAAGGGAGGTTTAGGGGTAGTGGGGCAGTTTCACGGGTGGTGTCTGGAGAGGAAGGTTTTAGGGGAAGAGGGTGGTGGAACGTGTGTGTGTGGATGGGTCANCGGGGGAGGTTTTAAGGGCAGGGGGTGGCTGGGGGGGATTGGGGTCAGGGAACGGTGGAGGGCAGGGCTGTGGATAGGATGGAGGGTGGGGTACAACACAGGGCAGAGCCATCTCATTGTCAGAGAAATTCTCTGGCCCCTTGCCTTCCCAGCAGAGAGGGCAGCACAGCCCCCACCTGGGCCAGGAATAAACGGTGTCCCTGTAGAAAAAAACAATCCTCCTCTTCCAGGTAGTGGGAATGTGTGCTCCCTGCTCTGTCCTGGAGCCCCCTGCACCCCAAGAGCCCCTTGACCCCAAGATCCAGCAGGAGTAATGGCTCAGTGACCCAGGGTCCCCAGGGCAGAAGGGACACCTCAGCAAAACCCATTTTTAGGCCGTTTCAGGGTTAATAAGGTTTTCTCCATTCCCAGGATTACAGGAATTGAACGCTCTCCACAGTTTATTTTAATTCTAACTAAATAATGTGGCTGTAGGGAGCACCAAAGGAATCTTAAGGGGAAGGAGGAGAAAGGGGGAGATGCTGAAGTTGGGTCATTCTCAAGACTTTGGGTCTGTGAGGTCCACTGACTCATCGGAGAAGGGAATGTGGCATGGATGGATGCTGTGCACAGCAGTGAATTGCAGGTCAGCTCCCTCAAACTCGTCCGATGGGGACTAAGGCTGAAAATATTCCTAAACTCATTTTCTTTTTCCTCTGGAGGGAGATAAGAGTAAATATGAATCATTCTTCTAAAAGTTTGAGAAGCATTTTGTTCCAAGAAGAAATATGTAATTTTTTTTTTTTCTTCTTACAGTAACAAGTTCACAGAAAACTTCAGGAGGCTTTTACAAAGGCTTGTAAGCACTTTGAAGCTGGAGACTGTTTTTATATACGTACAGCACTTGCGTAACAAGGTCTCAACAGTGAATGGGATTCCAGGGTGCAGTTGCAATAAAGTGATTAATAGTATCATTCATGGTATCATACCTCATTCATAGGTTTCCTGTAAGTTAAGAGGAATACATTGGCAGGAATACAGTGGCTGTGACTTTAAACACGATACTCTTGGGGGGAAAAGTTATGGCTAGCACATGCACTGAAGGGTAGTGCAATTAGTAAAGCTGTATAAAAGGCTCAAGAAAATAGTTTTCAGAGCAAAAAGTGTGGAAAAACAAGTCCACAAAGATCTAGTTCGAGCTAGTTCTATGGCACAGAAAAAGCAAGGTGGATATTGCCACACAGCTGGTGAAACCAAGAACAGAAAATGTGTCTGTCAAAGGGATGGGTCAGGGGTGATCACTGTTTATTGAGAAAAACACAAGTAGGGTTTGGGTTTGTTGCTTCTTAATCTGTGCACAGTGAGGACTGATTTTGTCACCAGAATGTTTGCCGCCAAAATGTTTGTCAGCTGCTAGTGGCAAGAATCACTGAGAAGGCCAGGCAAAGGGGAATGCAAAGCTGTTGTCCAAGGAGAAGTAAATGTCCTGGCTGAGGGCTGCAGCAGCTCAGGATGCATCTGGAGCCTCAGCAGAAGTGACAATAAATGGGTCAATATTTCCTATAAAGCTGCTTATTTCATTTGAAAGCAAATAATGGGTCAATATTTCCGCTTATTTCGTTTGGGGAATAAGTTGTTAAACAGCCACCACGTGGCTGAAGTGCGGAGAAATGTGTGGGGTGATAAAATATGACCTAGTGTTTCGCTGTACCAGCATCCCCATGATTAGTTAAAACATTTAGCTCGGTCCAAGGAAACATCAGCCCTCGGGAGCAGGCGGGGTGAGTAACACAGGATCGCTTGGGCTGCGTCCCTGCCCGGGCTCAAAGCACCCCCTGGCCAGCGCTGCTCCTATTTTTAATCGCCGCGCTATGAAAAGCCCCGTTCCACAGCACCTGAGTCGCTGCTGTGCCGGGACTCGGCGGCGCGTTTATCACGCGGCTGTCATCGCTTTTGAGGAAACGGGCCCTGGGCGTTTCGGATGTTGTCCTGAAGCCACCCGGTGAGACAGGCACAGCGTGGCCTTTCCGCACCGGGGCACAGGCAAACCCACCCACCCACCCANCAAAAGCTCAGGAGTGAGTATTGTCACTGGAGATAATGTTACAGCTTTGGCTAGGTGACACTTAAAAACTTCATCAGCCTTCCAAGAATTTCGGAAATAGTGGTGAATAAAGGCAGCAAGTGCTAAGAGCAGGCAGTGCTTGCAAGAAGTGCCCTTACCAACAGCGCTTTCAAGAGCTGCTTTCTGTTTTCACTTATCATTAGAGCTGCACAGCTCAGACTGCTTTTAAATAATTATATTTGCAGTTAAAAAACTCTCCCATGCTAAAATAAATTTTAGCTGAGATGGTTTCTGCTTTGCAGCCTCATATGACAGTCTTTCTCGTGTGACTCTTGACAAGTCAAATTCATGTATTTTGATACAGCGCACGTGATTAAGATACTTGGATCACTTAAGCCTGCATGAAACTGCAGTGCTCTAATGTCATTTATCTTAAAATCCCATTGTAGCGCTCGTAAAGTGTAATTTCTTCAGTGAATGGAAATTTATACTGACAGAGGTGTTATAAAACATGGAAAATACTGGGGGGAGAGGGCCCAACATTTTCTTTATCTCTTCAAGTGTTCACTAACGGGGATTTATTTTTCAGCTCAGCGCTGGTTCATTGCAGGTTACAGAGCTTTGGTGCAATTAAAGGGACCCATTTCCAGACTTCTTAAGCAAAACTCACATTATTTGCAACAGTTGGGAATTGTGTGCTGTGGCCTCAAGGCAGCAAACTGGTTCACAGACTTCACTTTCCACATTGGTCCCTAAAGCTACTTTCAGAAAATCACCCAACCTAAAGAAACTCCTGGGATCCCAGCCTCTACCTCCCTGTTTCAAAATGCATGGGTAAGAACAACAAATTTATATTCATAACCTTGAGTAAATAAATTGTTGCTTTAACTACGTGTTTTATTGTAATTAAGTGCTTCCCAGTAATAAGCAACCCACACTATGGAGCTGTTTCTTAATATAATGGTAAGGCAAGTTCTCAGCTGTGAGCAGAATTGGGAAGCTTTCAAAAGCACAGACCAGTTGATACAACAGGGTGATGTTGCACAGTTCTCAACATGTGGAGAAAAGGTGGTTTTGTTAAAGAGCTTTGTCCTTATTTTCAAGTAATGCATTTGCTGTGTGGTCAACAAAATCTAATCTCACTGGCCATTTCCCAGTAGGGTTTTAACCCAGTAAAAATATTACCCTGGGTAACATCCTCTGCTCTCAGTGGATTTGCCTAACTCCAAAGGGAACACGACTGAGGCAGATTTAGACCTTCCCCAGCTTTCTAAGGACTCGCTGCTGTCACCTCTCCATAATGCAGCCACAATTAACTTTGTTGGAATTTCTATATTTGAAGCAGCTTGAAATCAGAGCCTGAACTTCCAGACATGGATGCAGATACTCTTTGCTACTGTCTGTATGAGCCCTTGGGCTTCACACTAAAAAAGCCTACCCATGTTGACAAATTTGCCCTTTGCAGTCTGGCTTCAGTGCGGCTGGCAAAAATAGCAAGTGATACAGCAGACAGAATGGGCCCTAAACTATATTTTTTGATAGCTTTTCTTAGCTCCAAACTAAAGAGAAAGGCATCAGATGTTGACAAATTAGCAGGGACTATACAGAGCAGAGGGATTTGTTACTGAAATGCCCACAATCCAGCAGTTTTACTGTCCCCCAGAATTTGAACTTTTCCCTTGGTTTTCAGCTGCATTTTGATTAGAGTGTAAATACCAGCCACTGGCACGTGTCAGCTGGCATCAGAGCCACGTGCCAAAGCTTTGTTCAGGTCGGAGCTTTAGTGTCATTTTACTCATCCATGGATTTTGTTAGGACTTCTGGGGCATAGCTCATTATTTTTACCACTGTAACAAGCAGTCCTTGTATAATTATTCCTCTTTAAATCCAGGAGAACTTGTCTAGACTTTTGGGTGGGGAACTTAATTGCATGAAGGCTCTGGAGGACGGTTGATGCTGGATAGTAACTGTGCCATTGGTGTGTTACCTGCTCCCAAAAAGGAGGATCCAGGCTCTAATCCATACCCCCAAGTCATGCCAGCTTGCCAGGTACCAAAGCATGCCCACACTCAAGTTGGAGACTCCCGTGCTCAGCCAAGGAGGATAATGGACACCACATGGCTAACTCTGCAATGACCGTGTATGTTTAATTGGTAAAGGACTGCATTTTCTATCCTTTTCTAACCCAGGTGACAGTACCTGATGTTTGAGGTTCCTTTCAGGTACTTTCTTCATTGAGATGGACTGCACTTAAGGCTGCTGTGGTTGCCAGCTTTGTCTTATGCCCTCAAGCACTACTGTGCCTTTTAGTGTTGAGAAACCAGCATTCGAATTCCCCTGAAACACCAGGCTGTGCTGCTCTCACAGGTCACAGAGGGCCTTCCCTCAGCCTCAAATACAAAAGCTCTGTCTGCTCTAAAGCCAGTGACCAGGAGTCAGGGAAAGCACAGTTTAGAGAGATACCCACATATATATGTATATATATATGTATATATATATATATATATGAACAAACCACAATCCTAAACTTTAGATATCTCCTGCTTTTAAGCTCTCTCTTCCTCAGATTCCCTGTAAAATATGAATAACTGCATTGATGAGGTGTAGCTCATAAAAAAAACAAATTATTTCTAACTTGCAAGAGCATGTGTTGCAGCCAGTTGAAGTCAGTGCAGGTTAAATCCAGTGGAAGGAAGATATTTCTACCAGCTGATGGTACATGACCATTCAAACACTTTACCAAGTGCCACGACAGCAAAATTCCCTCTGTTTGTGACTGCCTGGTTGCCTGGCAGGAAAATGTGTTCCCAAATTAGTGTAGTAACACTGGAATCACTTCTTGGTGACAACCCTATTGACTGACAGCCTCTAGTAATGGCAGTCTATTAATCTCTTGCTCTGTGGCCATAAAGCATTCTGTCCTCCTTCCATTAAAAGCTGAAGGTAAATAAATGCAGGTCCCATCATCAGATCATTTTTCTTGCATTCTTGCTGTCTACAAAGCCTCTGCGTGAGAGGGACAAGCAGAAGGGCTAAAGAAAATGTCCCCATCGCTGGCATGAGGCCAGCCAAGGTGTGACACTGCAGACGTGGGGCTCGGGAGCTGCAGAGTTGCCCTGGTCATTCCGCTTTGCTGTGCACAACAGCCCACGTTGCTGACACTGTCTGGGGGAAGGGCGAGGTGTGAAACCTGCTCTGAGCTTGGAGAGTGTTTGGGCCAGGTCAGGGCAGCCTGAAGTGCTGCGTGCCTTTGGGTGGCTGCCAGCAGAACCTCTGGGGATTGTGCAACACCTGAAAAAGAGCCTGGGAATACAACAGCCCTTGAACCTGCAGAGTGATGAGAGCCCTCGGATTGCCCCTCAACCTTTTCTACTTAAGTTACCATCCCCTGTAATAGAGGATAGGAATTGTTTACCCACATCGTGTTCAGGTGTTGGTGTTTTACCTGGATATGCAATGCAGGTCTTTTAAAGCACATATGGTGGCTACAGCAGCCCAGAGCCAAAGCCTGTCGTCTCTCCCGCTCCCTTGCAGTCCTCTCTCCCCAGGTGTTTAGTTGGCAGAAGAACATCTTTGAAATTCCAGTATTTTATTTTAAAAGCTCGGCTCGGGGTTTTTAAACTGGTTGCAATTAAGATTTAACAACAGGAAAGTTCTTACAGAGGTGCCACATCCCTTTGAAATGGCTTTGCTGAAGAAAATCATCCAAATCCCTGCTGCAGCCAGCTGGACTGCACTGCAGGGTTAACTTTCACTGTTACCTGTGGCCTTGTGCCTCCTGACACACTCAAGGCATGTGTGGAAGGACCAATAAAATATGTCCTGGAGTGTTCAGTGTATTTTTAGAGTTTGTCCCAGATTATTGGCCTTTGTCCCAGATTTCAGTGGTTAGGGTATAAGAATGCCCGGTGGGGCTGAGTGCTTCCTCCCTTGCTCTCAGGAAGGCTTTAATCAGGAAAAATACCCTCTCAGAGAAGGCAAATAATTAAGTTCTTGTGGCAAATCCTCTATTACCATTAGCAGGAGATGATAAACACTCAAGACCACAGTATAAATAGAGCAAGGCAAATGCACTAAGATTGAAAATGCAACTTCATTTTGTTACATGGTATTAAGTAATGAATTGGACATTACAACAAGGTAGTTTTCCTTTTTTTCTTTATTGGGAGCAGAGCTGGTTTTTACACCATAAAGTGCCTGTCTTGTGAGGAAATGCTGGTGTAACCCTCCTGGACAAAGCTCCATCACATCCTGGCAGTGTGCAAGCAGGGAGCTAATGTTGGAAGGGTTCTTCACATATCATCCCATCCATCCTTCTCCCTTTGGCAGTGGTTAGCTGACCTATGGCAGTCCTGGTAAGTGCTCATCCAACCTCTTCCTGCAGTGCTCCAGCCTCCCAGGGCATTAAGAGTTTCACCTGCAGAACTTTTTTCCTCCTGCGTAACCTCAGCCTTTTCTGATGTAATTTGGTCCTTACTGAGCACATGGGAAACAATTCCTCCTTTTCTTTTTCTTTTTCACATGGGAAGATTGTCTCTCTTCATCCTGCCAAAGCCAAACAATCCAATTCTTTTGCCCCTTCCTTGTATTTCTGGTTGTGCAGCATGACCCTCAATCCATCCCTTGGCTGCTTACCCATATCTCAGGGGCTAAATTTCCTTGCTGAAGTCTTGCACTCCCCATGCTAACATCTCTGTCATCCACTCCTCAGCTCTGAGGGATTCCTCTGGATTCATCCCTCCCAGTTGCATTGCAGGCCATTGGGATGCTGAAGAGCTCTCTGATGGACTCATCCAATCCGTTTCTGGCTTTCATGTGCTTCCACCTTGGTCTTGCCTCTTTACCTGCCTACCAACTATTTCTTGCCAAGTTGTCTCAGTGCACTTTCTGCATAGGACATTCCACGTGTCATAACAAATACAAAGTGTGAAACTATTCTGTTAAGATTCCAGCAGCTGGTCCATCAGTTTTGTAGGGACGTGAGAGTGACACATTGCCAATACAGATGCCGAAGAAGTCCTGCTGCACCCAATCATGCCTATGAGAACTTGCTTTCCTTCCCAGTGCTCCCCAGTATTCAGGTCTTGGACATTTTGGCACATTGTCAGTGATGAATGTATTCGCAAGTGAGAGCAGACAGCCCTGCAGGTTGTGATGCCGGGGTATTGTGGGTTCTTGGCATCAGCAGTGCCTCTCCATGGATTTCAGACGAATGAAACAGAAATGCCTTCATAGCCAGCCTCAAGTTTTTATCTATTTGTAGGCGTCTTGGTGCTCCCTGAATAGGGATTAAGTCCTTTGGAAGGAAGACTGCATTTTATGTCTTGACTTTCCTGGCCCTTTATGTGCCCAGGCCTCTCTTGCTCCCAAAGGCCACTGATATTGTCCTTTATTTTTGCCACTCATTTGTGTTGAGAAGCAGGTACTGGCAGCTGGGAAATTATCTGTAATACTGGATGCAAACAATCTGTTTTCTGTTCTTGTGGCCTATTCATGCTGTGGGATGGTGCACAGACCCTTAATTATTCACCTACGTTTGTTCAAATGCTTGCAAGTGGCTACTAATACCAGGTGAGAAAAGAATTCAATAAAAATGGAGGGAGAAAGAAGATTTTTAAGAAAACCAAGGATAGCTTGAGGCAAGGATGAGAAGGGTGAATAACATATGACAGAGGTACTGGTTGGGGTATTCTGGTATCCTGGGTTCCAGCTCAAGATTCTGCAGAATTTCTGATAGGCTTTGCTTTTCTTATCTCTTAAGCCCAGATCAGAACAACAGACTTTATCCACAGAAGTAATTAAAATGTTGCGCTCCCTGGCATAGGAGTTAAAATCAATTTCTCAAATGTAAGATGAAGAGCAATTGGCCAGGCTTCTGCCATGGGGAAAAGATCCAGGACTGTGGTGCTTGGGAGTACTGCAGAAACCCCTTGCTGCAAAAATCCAGCAGTTCTCCTGGGATGCCTCTTCTGAGGGGCACATTGCAGAAGACATGGAGCAACCTCTGCATTTCACCTTTTCCATTTCTCAAGGACAATTTCCACACCTCAGGAAACATGGCTTAGCTGGGAAAACTCCAAAGAGGTGTATAAAGAGTAGCTGGAGGTGTAGAGCACTTGGCCTTGAGGTAAAGCTGAGAGAGAGAAGTGTGTGGCCTGAAGAGGTGACTGAGCTGAGGCAAATCAAGTTGCCGAATACTTGCAAGGCTGATGCAAAGAGGAATGGCACAATGTGTCCTGTTACCTTCTGCAAGCAAGGTGAGTAATGGGCTTCAGCTGCAGCAGGAGCAATATAGGTAAAAGATCAGGAAAAATTTTCCAGTGTTTCAGATAGTTCAGCTAAGGGATATTCCCACAGGCTCTTTTGGAATTGGCACTGCGGGAGGTTGTTAGACAAAGCTCTTGCAGGGATGGTTGAGGTGTTGTTGATTGTACTGGGAACTTCTTAAAGTTATTTATCCATCTGGTTTTTTTCCCTATTTCTTCCAGTTGCCACTGAAATCATTGGAATTCAGTTTTTCAGCGTTTGGGAAGTCCTGCCACAATAGCAATCCCCTGTTTGTAATCAAGAGGGTTGCAAGAGCAATCAAATGCATATTGAGCTGATGTACAGCTCCCAGGATTGTGGGGGCACACAATCCAGCTGAGAAGTACGTGTGCCATAACTGTAGAAGTTGGGTGTTCTAAGGGATTGAAAATCCAGCTTTTCTTTCACCAGGAGATGCTGCACGTGAGGAATATCAGAGGTTATATTTAGTGTTACAGAGGCACAAGGGAAATCTCATTAGAGCCCAACGACAATGATCTGTTATAAAGGGAGCAGGAGCAATTTGTAAGCCCTCAAAGAAATCGTGTGTCTCTGTTCTGCCCTGTCCTCACTGTCTGCTGCTGCTCTAGGACACAGCTTTCCTGAGAGAAAGGTCTGTGCCTGCCTGCTCAGTTAGCCCTGATACATCACGTTTTATTTGCTGGGAGACTTGAACAATGAGCAGCAAACACTCTTATTCCTATTTTAAACACATGGAAACTGCAGAACGGAGAAATAAAATTACTTGCACAGAGTCACAGAGCAATTTCATAGCAGATCTCAGACCAGCGTCCAGCTCCCTTGCTCCCAAACCCATGTGCCAGCCTTTCTCTTAATTGACCCTTAATTTTAATCACCTTCCAATAAATCCTCTTGGCCCCTTCCAGTTTACTTCCATGGGAGTAATGCTAGCCATCAAATGAAGTCACCCAGAACATCAATGCAAAAGAAAGCAGAAATAGGTGCAAAGAAAGAACTGATGGAAGGGGAAAAGCAAATTTTACGAAAAAGAATAAAAAGGAATAAGTTCTAGTGCCAGTTCCATAATATCATTCCCCTTTTAATTTGTGCCTGATCAAAATTAAAAAAAAATAGATTGCTGATATTAATAAGTGAAATGAATCTTGAATTTTATAATAGTGGAGGAAATGAAAGTACCAAAGTAATATTGTGTTGTTAACTGAGATTTTAATAATGATTCTGTCCTCAGTTGGTGCATTTATTCCACAGAAAGTAAATCATTAATGAAGAGGAGGGGAAAACAGTTTTGTGGTGATGGATTTTTGAAAGAAAAGTTTAATTTTGCCTAACTTGTAGAAACTCTGAAATATGCTTGGAGCACTAAACTTAAACTACCACCACCTCAAGAACAGTTTGTAAAGGAGCCAAGGGTCTGATGGTGCCTGGGGTAGGATGGAGAGATGTCCAAGGCTCCATTCCAGGAGAGCTGAGGTGAGTGAAGAGGTGGGTTAGAGATGCTGGGGCTCATCCCAGATTTTCTGTGGAGTTTTGCAAGATCTGCTTCCACCATGCCCTCTGCAGTGGGGAGGGTGGACTCAAACCCCTCTCAGTCCTGTGAGGGTATTTGACTTCCCAGGTGAAGAAAAAAGCCCATCAAGGCTGATGTCCACTACTCAGCACTATCTTCAACCACGTCCAAGCACTCCCCAAAAAGGGAAAAAGGGGCTCCCTGGGGCAGCAGCCCATTTCCTGAGCCCCTGGTTTGAAATGTCAAGCACAGGGAGGTTCATTGTCGCACAACGGTGGAGAAGAAAAACGTCTCTGTAGCTGAGATTTGCTGCCTAAGAAAAAGCAAATACAGAACATGCATCATGTGTGTGCATGAAGGAGATGGGGGAAAATGCAGAATTCCCCTGATTCCTTAATGAGCACAGCACCCTGACAATGAATGTAGAAATTTGCAAATTAAACCACATTTCTGTATCTAAATTATCAAATCAATAAAGAGATGTAAACATTAAACAACATTATATGAGAGCCTGGAGTGTCACCACAAAAAAACAAGACTATGTAATTAAAAGTACAATGCAATTTATTTTTATATCGTTCTTCATTCAAATCAACAAATCTTATTACTTACCCAAAAATGCAAAGCAGGCTGCAAACTAATTCAAAAGATGAAGACAAAGTGATTATTGAAAAACCTATGTTTCTTGTTCCCTTACATCTGGCAACAGTTATGATTTAATATTTTAACTACTGTAATAGGTTATACTGCTGAAGAAAAGTGCATTAATTACTATGGGAAACCTAAAGAAATCTAATTAAGAAGAATACAATCACTCTTATTGGCTGGGAAAAATAAAACTATGTAAAGGGAAATGAGGGATGAAAAAACTGACAACACACAAATACTAATAAATGTCTGCGCAGGGTAGGAAACACACTTGTGCTGATACTGGGAGTGTGGATTTGAAGTCTGGCTGGAGATCACAGTTTGGCTAAAGCTCTTCTCTCACCCACTGGAAGCACCTTCTAATTAGCTGTAGCTCAGCGAGTTGAGTTCGCTCTGAATGCAGCCCAACATGTCCGTGCAGAGTCAGTCCCACTGGCTGTGTCTGAAAAAGCACACTAATGTAGGAGACTGAGCTGCATTTCTGGGTGTAGCGTGGAGTAATGGAATAATTATCTCAATAGGTGCCATCCTTCCTGCAAAGTCAGAGAGGACACGTGTGAGAAAGCAGCCCTGTGTCCCAAATACTCAGCGTGTCCTGACTGGGGACACCACAGGGAGAAATCGCCACAGGCAAATTTGAATCCATCTTTCAACCAGCCACAGCCCTTTGAAGCGATGTGAAAGGAACATTTTTGTGTGAAATATCCACCACCTTGTTTGCTCAGCCCCATCTAAAGCCATCTGTTGGCTCTACCACAAGGAAGGACTTGCATCCCCCTCTATGCATTCACAGGATCCTCAGGGATGCAAGGCTGCTTTGGGAGCAGGTTCCTCTTGCATCGGCCGGAAACAGCAGCCAAACATGTTAGGAGGTGTTTTTCTGTATTTTCCAGATGTGAAACTAGATGGGACTGTCTGGTTTTGTCATTGTGGGGATTGGGTTCTGGGGCTGTGGTTTTGAGATTTCATGCTTCATGATCTTGAGCGTTCTTGTGATGGCAAAACTTAATTCTGCCTACCTTGACTGCCCCTATTTCTAAAGATCTCATCAATGTTGAAATGTCTGTGGATGTTAAAAAAGAAGGGAGAGGATGCCATAGAGTCAACATCTACACTAAATACTTAAACAAATAGATGTGGTTTAATTACTTCAGCTGATATTAGTAGTATTAATGCCTTTTCAAGCAAGAAGTAATCCTCTGATCATGTATATTTACTTCACACATAAAATAGACTGCAGCAGTTTGTCCGGTTCTCTGGTACCGAATCCAGTAGCTTGTACATCATTAATATCTCCAAATATGTTAAATTAGTAGTATAAATTTTGCACAGTCCTTTCAGGATTGCAAATCTTGATCAACGGCAAGCGGAATTGTCTGAGGAATAAGGATTTCTCAATTCAATGAGTGCACACCATGTCAGGGAGGAAGAAACGAAGCGAAATCTTTGCAACAGATAATGCTATTATGGATGTGTACTTGAACAGAAAGCCAGAAAAAGGGCACTGCGGCACCTCAGCTATATTTTGGAGGTATCACTGACACCCAAAGTTGCACAGCTTTGTGCTCAAAGGTAAGCACGTTCTCCTTTCCCACCTTCGCCCACAGGAAACAAGGTTGCAAAGCAAAAAGCACAGACAGGAGTTGTTTGAAGTTTTGATTGACTGGGGGTTATTTTGCTACACAGAAACATCCAAGCAGCAATGCCTTTTGATTAGCAATGTATTTTTATGTTGAGCCTTGTAAAACACACAAGGAATACTCAGGAAGGGTGTTCACATAGACCACGTGCAATTATCTACACAAGGGTTGCAGAAACAGCCTTTAGATATAAAACAGGAATAAGCAAAGCTTAAATTTAGTCTTTGAGAGGAAGATAGAAGGGGTTTTGATGTGGTAGCATCTGAAGGCCATTGTATTAGGACTTGCCATACTGTACATGCTCTGCTAATCCAGGATCCTTAGTCATCAGGACTTTGTATAGTCTGTGTGGGGCTCTGCACTGCCAGACACCCAGGGCTGATACAATCTCAGCTCACACAGTGCTGCGGCTCTGGCTCATGCATGGAATGGGGGGCTTGGGGTCTCAGGGGCACACAGGGGCTGTGAGCTGTTGCTCAGGGGTGGAATGTTTCAGCTGAGACTGAAACATTCCACCATTGGAATTGACACACAGAGACTGCCTCTCTGCTGTGGCCTCCTTCAGTCCAGCTGTAAATCTCTGTGCACTGGGGGGTACAGGGAGAGCTGCACCCCCAATGCCTGAGGTGCACTGAGAGCACCAGGGCAGGGGAAAGTTGTGAGGGATTAGAGCCAATTCATTTGAGGTATTTCCAGAGTAGACTTCTAAGTGTGAGCTGTCACTCTGGGCTTTCCAGGCAAGGAGAAATAAGTGGGTTTATTATGCCATTCATCTGCTCTGTTTTGAGCATCTCCTTTAGGAAGAGATGAATCACTGTAGACTCCATCAACTGTATTGACTGGCTCTCCATTGACTCGCAAGGGAGCCACAGGTCACCTGCCCAAGAGCAGATTTCTGCTTTATTGGGGTGAACCTGCTGAGAGCTTCGTGCCCATGGTGTAGGACTTGGCTGCTCTGAGCAGCTCAAGCCGTGGCATTTCAGTCAATAACTGCTTCAGCAAGCTCAGTATTTTTGGAGAAATGACGCCCCTCAGGAGGAGTTTGCAATGTTAAGTAGATAAAAGAAACACCAGGTGGGAAACAGAGGTGCCCTGTTTTCAGTAGGAAACAAAGTCTGTGCTTCCTGCTCCTGCACCACATGCCTCAAAACCTGTGTCTCTTCTATAGCAGGTTTTCATACCTTCACTGAGAGATGAGTTCAGGTGTGAACTCGTCATACTGACGATTAGCTCATGATGACTGCTGTCATCTCCCTCCAAACTGAAGGGGTCCTGTTGTAGCCATATCTCATCCCCCATGGCTATTGCTGCACCTTATCCTCAGAGCATCAGCTGCTTCTGAGGAAGTCTTGGGCCATCAGGAAATAAACTGCCTGGGTCATCAAGATAGCATGTGCTTGAAAGAGAGGAAAAAACCCATCAGACTGTAGGAGCAAAAAGCAAAAAACCAGCCTACACGTGTAAGAGTGGCAGCCTCTACAGTGTGGTGTGTGTCCACACGTTGTTTCAGAAGCCATCTCCCTTCGGCTGTGATCACTCTCAACTGTTTGCAGTCTGTGTGTGGTGACGTGCATGGAATATTACTATGAAAATGTGCATTCTTGTTAATAGGTATAGTTTAGGATGATTGTTAGCAGAGCATAAGGCCTTATTGATTGAAAGTGGCATATGGCAAGGATGTATAATGATTCACTTTGGCTGCTAGCTCGAAATCCTATTCACGGGTGAAAAAAAAACCCCGCTCTCCTTTGCAGTCAGGCTTCATTCTTTCTGCAGCATGTTTTTCAAACCGGGCCATTTTACAAGTGAACCCTAGGAGAGATTTCCTGCTCTCCTGGGTGTGTGCTCAAAGCTCTTTTCAGTCTTGCAAGGGCAGGTCACAAGAACAAAAGCTGAAGTTATCATATGCCTCCCTTTGAGCCAAAGGTTGTCTTGCAGTTCTCTCTCTAAAACTCTTTTTCTAGGCATTTTGTGTTTAAGAAAGGTGGTGGACTTGAAAGTCTGATCACAATAAATACCAGGGATAGGTGCAAGGCTGGTTTCCAGCAGCATTGCTTGGTGCCTGGTGGGAGAGGGTGTAAATCCTCACCTTCAGCAACAGCCTTGTGGGAATAGTTTTGATATTTTTTTCCAACTGTATTTTTGAAAGACAAAGATGCCAGTACTCCAGCAAGCTGCAGGAAAAGCAAGCTCTTCTCTGGATCCAGCTTCTCTTCACTGGGGGAAAAAAATGCATGTTCTTACACGGCATTAGCAAATACAGAGTAATTAACCTGAGGTAAAATCCCAGTGAAGGCAAAGCAGACAAAGTATTAATAAATGTGAACTGACAGAGATAAGCCCTGAGGACCTCATCTATCTTCCCCGTGTGTTAGCAGGTCCAAGTGAAGCTGAGGTTGTCTCACCTGGTTTGCCTTGTGTGGACTGACAAGGTAAGCACAGACCTTGCGCTGGGTAAAGGTGGCACCTTGTGAGTCCTGAATGCCCCCACCTCCCATCACTGGTGCTTCTGAGGGATCTGTTGAACCTCAAGAGAGTTGTCCTGAAGGAAGACAGCTCAGAGTGACACTGTCCTGGTGCTCAAGAGCAAATATGGCTGCAACTGATCCCAATACTGACCCCAGCACCCCCTCACCCACCACTAGCAGCAGGGCGGTGCAGGGAAGAGTTTTGCCAGGTTGGCTGGACATTGGAGGAGAAGGTGGTCCCAGCAACTCAGAGCTATCAGGCAACCTTCAGTGAACAGGGTAAAGCTGCAGGGACTGATCCTAACCCAAATGGATCAGCTCATACAGGAAGATAACTAACTGACATAAGAAAAGTATATGATCTATGCCATTCTTATAGGCCTGCAAACCTCCCTGACTTTTATCTGGCTGATGTTCAGTGATATCTGGACACTTTTCTTGGCAAAAGCACTGAGAACAATTCAAATGACATTCATTTCACTACTGGAGGCACAGCTCTTATGTTTCCCCACCAGCAAATAAAGGGCAGAGCCTTCATATATGTTTTTTTCTGGGAACTGGTGTTTTCTAGGAATTGCTTACAAAGAATTAAGTAATCTATTTGATTGTCATCCAGAAGTCCTGGGCTTGCTAAGTGATCTTGCACAATTCTTTTTTCCAGGAAGATACTCCTTCAAGATGGTCTCAAGGATTTGCCTGTGGTAGGCAAAACAGGGCTCCCTTGAATAAACTAGCTCTGAACAGGCAAATAAATGGAATGTCTTTCATTATACCTGTCACCAGTTTATTTACTCAGTGTCCTCCTTCTGCCATAAAAGTCTTGAGTGATTTCAGCCCAGTAAAACATCTGCACTCATTTCCAGAAAATAACAACAACTTCCAATGTATGAAATCACTATTTTCTCAGAATGCCTATTGTTCAGTGTCCGGCCCTTATTGTTTCTCATCTCCTGTGAGTGGTTTACAATCAAATCCGCTTTATTTACAGTGGAAAGCAAAATATGTCAGAGTAAGACAATTGACTATATGCCTTCAGTCAATAACATCTTATTTTTGTGCATGCTAAAATGTATTCTTTTCTTGCATTCATAGAGACCACTGGCAAAACTCCCATTTGGAGGTGTCAGTTCAAGCCTGTGCCAGATGCTGGGCTCCTGCTAAGCCTAAACTGGTACACCTTACCATGCACCTCCTAAACCTGGATCCAGCACACACAGACCATCTTTCCATAGGCTCCACAAGCCATCCTGCAGTGAACACTCACAATTAAAGCCTTGTGTCAAACAATGCTTCAGCATTGTTCAACTGGTTTGGTGATTAGGGACCTTTGTAAGATACTGAGCTGTCAGCAGGCAGGTCATCTCTATCCCACAGTGTCTCAGTCTTTACTCTTGGTTTGTGGCCAACATCAACTCCCACTGAAGGCCTTTCTTATATAGTTTTCCAGTGAATGCTTTCCATGGGGTCATCACATCTCAGAGATAAACTCTGAAAAGCTGAAGCATGCTATTAAGCTTCTTAAAACATTAGGAAGACAATCATTTTGACAGAAGAGATGTTAATCACACTTCTATAAAAGCTTTTCATCTTCAAAGCATTTAACCAACATTAATTACATGTAATTGGCTTTTCCACATACATCATGCAAAACACACCTTTCATGTCACTTGTCGCTGCTATCTTACCCAGGATCTCTGAGACAAAGCTGTGCCTCTTCAGTGCAGCACAGCTTCCTGAAGCCACCTGAGGCCTCATCTTGCAAATCCCAAAGGGCAACATTTAAAACAGCAGTTGCACAGAATACAGACACCTCAGCTGAACTGAGAGATCTGGGAAAAAATAAAGCCATCTCACTCAGGTGCCTGCAAAGCTCCATTTCCCGGACAAAATCATCTGAGGGGACTCCGAAGTTTTGCTGTCCCCCATGCCTGGGGATGTCCCGGCCTTCACCAGGCCCATCCAGGCCCCATAACCACACTCGTGCCTGCCCAAAATGTCCAGGATGCCCTAGCCAGAAGCAAGGAGCATTCTGGACTCCATCAGCACTGCATTTGACAGGCTAGAGTGAAAAGAGGAGGGACCACTTTTCCCATGGATACCTTGTTTTCAATCGCTTACTCTAGAAGTTGAGAACTTGGGTCCATTCCTTTCATCTGTCAGGGGACGTCTGAGACCCTCATCTGCCACCACCCTGCCTTGCTTTTCTTGCATGACCTTTCATTGAAACAACTGCTACATTCAGCCACAAACAACTTGAAAAACTTAAGATTTTTGTTCCAACTTACAGTGTGTGTGAGACAAAAAAAAAACTTTCTTGCCCAGCGAACTGTCAGGATTTAACTAGGAAATACGAGTTCCATGTGTCCTTGGAAGAGCTGGCTAGTATTCAAGCTGCCTGTAGCTCAGGGCTGAAAGAAAAGGATTTTGGAAACATAAGTCACAAAAACATAAATTTCACCAAAAAAGATAAATGAAGAAAATATCCAAGAAAAGAAAAAAAAATGTTTATAGGGACTAAATCACAGAGTATTTATCCTAGATATGAGCACTAGTTGGAGAATAAGGCTCATAACAGGTGGGAAACCAAACCCAAGCACTATCTGAGATCAACAGCACCACTCAGGTCAGGAGATAGGTGAAGGTCTTCCCACTCTTTGGCTGCCTTCCAGAAGGCAATATTGAAGGTGAAATTACACTTGTTTCCATATTGAGTGTGGAGCCATTTACAAGCTGATTAGCTCCATCACTGTTTATATATGTAGCTAATAGAGCTAAAAAATATGCTGTTAGTTCAATGGCTCATAAAGGTATGAGAGCTCCACCTGGCAGCCTGGCATTCCTGCATTGCCTTGAAGCAAATAAAGGTGTTTTCCCAAAAGTTCAGCACTTTCCTAACTTTTATTTTTAGCCCTCAACTTTTATTCTTAACCCTAGATGGCTACAAAGCCTGGAGAATGAGTTTCCCATGGAGTGTTTTGGGTCTGGGATAATAAGTTCCAAGCCTTTCAACTGTCTTGCACATTTGAAAGTCTCTTCATCCCTCACCAGCACCTGCCACGTGGTATGGTCAGGATGGGCAGAAAAGCAGCTGTGCTGTGCAGCATTCAAAGTGCCCAGGGACCTGACCTCAGATCCCAGAGAGGGAGATTTTTAGAAAAGCATTGAAGTGGCAGGTTCCAGTGCAAGCCGCGATTGTGCTCTTGAATCAACAAGGTCCTGTAAAAATCCCACAAGGTGTCACTTGCGCCTGGTAGCTGAGTGGCTGTTTATTCTGCAGACTTCTTCAGCACCTCATTCTCAAGAATATGATTCAGTTATTGGCCACACAGTTCTGTCAGACTACTCCCACCCTGGGAGTTAAGTAAATGGTTAAGTGTGTTATTGGTTCAGAGCTAGGACACTCGCCACCTTGCTGGATTGAGCCCCTTAATCTATTTGTATTTCCTTTTCAACTTCTGCAAGTAACCCCAAACAGGCTGGGAACACGAAGTGCAAAGTTGCAGGAGATGGCTGTGGCAATTTCTGAATGACAAGAGCATTTAAAAGAAATGTCAAGAGTCTGTGGGCTGCAAGCTTTTATGTTTCAAGGAGAAACAAGAACAAAAGAGGGACAATAAATCAAACGCAACAGCTTAGCATGCTCCATCTCTGAGTTAACCTCTTGAAAGCCACGTCCCCGACACAGCGAGGGCCACACTCCTTTGATCGGGTCCATTATTTTGTGCAGAGTGATGGAAGCAGCAGGGTGGGCGCCTCCATGCATGCCCAGGGGCCATGTACACTGTGCTTTGCTTGACATGTGCTATGCATTTATGGGTTAACATCAAACATGAGCTGATTTATAATTTTTAATCAAAAAAGGATTATAACCTAATAAATCCTAATAACGTATTCTGTCTGGAGGTTATGTGGTGTAGTCATATAATATACTGGTAGCTTTGGTCTCCTGAGCCTGGAAGATGGTATAAAGTTTTTGATTTGTCAGTAAACTGTTCCTTGGAAATGCTTAAATGGATCAAGACCCTCCAAGTACCATGGTGTAAATGATGGTCCCCTTGGGTGGAGCTTTTTTTGCTGTCACAGGTTTTGAAGTACTTGAACGAGACACATTTGGAAGCTTGCAACTCCCTGTGTGATGAGCATCTCCTCTCACTTTCAGAGGCCACATATTTCTGGTTAAGTGCTAATTACTGGCAGTTAGCTAGTTGAACCTAAGCATTAAACTTATCAAACACATCACTGAAGTTAGTCAGAGCCCTAAGGAGTCCTCCAACCACCAGAGGGTTAAGGGCTGGTTTGTAAGTGCACATCATTTTCTGAAATTAAAACGTTATGACCACACCAAGAAAGACTTAACCCTTGCTACTGGATTTCCTGAGTTTTGGTTCTCCTATCCAGATAGACAGGTACTATCCTGGGGAATCTGTAAGTAAGTCAAACCTGTCAATTATCAGAGGGGATTTCTGAGCCTTCTGTTCCCAAAGAATGATCATCTTTCCTCCCATCCATACTCTACCTCCCAGCAAAAGGCTGTTCTGGAAGAACATTTACTTCCCTGGAGACCTAATTAAGATTACAAGACTAATGGAGACTAAACGTAAAGAATTTTTTAAAAGTCCTTTGACTGCAGAGCCATTTTTAAAGCTGCTCCTCCCACCTCTTTGTTTGCACATAACAGCTAAACCACCACAGAGGGGATAGGACTGGGGTCAAGAGGTCCAAGGTATTCTCAAGCTTGTTTTAACTATCTTGCTGTTACCTCATGCTCTTCTGCTATGTTTGCACCCATCTGTTGTTTTTTCGGCCTCCTCCTAAAGCTGCCTTCTAGCCAGGGATGTTCTCTTTGTGTAAGTGCATGTCCTGATGAGGCCCGATGGGTGGTGAGGAGAAAGACCTCAACAGAAATCCTTAGTCTTGGCACATCTTCACCCCTGCTGGAGGACAAAGTCACCGTGAGCCTGATCTTAGCCCTAGGGAACCCAAAAAGGGTTTGGAGCTATTCCTTTAACACTGATTTGCTAATTAAGGAAAGATTTCCAAACCAAGGAGATAAAGAAATCCACCAGAATCAACCAAGTCTGTGTCAGTAGAATTGCTCTCACTCAGGTGTTACAGAATCACAGAATCTTTCAGGTTAGGGAAAAACTTCTGAGACAATCAAGTGTGAACTTTGACTGACCACTGTCATGTCAACTCCACCATGGCACTGAGTGCCACGTCCAGTCATTCCTTGAATACCCCCAGGGATGGTGACCCCACCACTTCCCTGGGCAGCCCATTCCAATATTAAACAACCCTTGCTGAGAGGAAATTTCTCCTCACATCCAACCTGAATCTCCCCTGGTGCAGCTTGAGGCTCTGGCCTCTCATCCTGTCAAAAATGAGAATGTGGAGAATGTGTCCTGTGCCGAGAGGAAGAGGATATTTCTCAGAGGCAATCCACTTACAACCCTTTGGTCAGGAATTCTTTTCCCCAGTACAGTTGCAATCTTGCAGATGTATATCTGGAAAAGGCAACTTTATGAACTTTTTCCACTCAGCTACAGCTGAAGCTTCTACTCTCTCCAGGGTTCAGCTAAAACCAGCCTGGGCTGATGATTCTCAGTTGCAATATTTTGTGATACTCAACTAACAGTGCTTCCCAATAGGCCTTGGACATGGAATTCATACATCTTCATCCTAATTTTACCAAAGTATCCTAAAATACTGCTCCTGCCACACTCTCTGTGTGAAGAGGGCACACAAAGAGTGTCTCCTCTCTCCCTGGCTCAGAGGAAATGGTTGCCTTCAGTTTTTATTGTACTAGCATTGGCTGTGTTCCTATAATAAAAGCATCTGCCTGGTATTTCCAAAGTCTTCTTCTGGGAAATAACAGCTGTGCTTTCACTGTTTCACTGAAATTCAGGATGAAAAGGGGTGTCTGTCTCCACACCTAGGCCCAGACATCCTCACCATTTCTTTCCTTGCACCATTTGAAAACATCTTCTGCCCTTCACTTCTTAATGGTTCTGGTATAAAAGCAATAAACACAGCTAGCAGTGCCATTCCTAACATCCCAGGAGCCAACCAGGCTGTGCACAGATGAAGATGTTAGATCCAAACCCATTTCCTGGGATGACTGTGTGAACAAACAGAAGCAAAGCCAAGTTCTCAAAACAGAAAATTTTCTGAAATCTCTGAGTGAGATTTATCCAAAACCGTGTCATGAAACTCCAGATTTCCAAGAACAGGACTTGTTAGACCCGGCAGAATCCACCCAAAATTCCTCTAATTTAAAGACTGTTGCAATTAGGAATTAGACAAAAAAAAAAAGTTCTCAATTTAAAGGAAAGTCCAACTGCAAGCAAAGAAATGAAAAGCAGAGAAGTGTGCCTAATTCAGACAAAGTGCTACAGAGAGTAGCCTTGTTCATTGCAGTCATTCCCCTTCACCAGCATCTTCCTGGAGTGTCAAAACTGGAGTTTGGAGAACAGGTAATTCACAGATCCAGCTCATCTTTTAATTCTGCTTTGCTCTTTGCACATCTTGACCCCAACCCCGGTCCAAAAGGGTGGATGCTACTAATGGCTGCATTCAACAGGAAGAGCTCTAATCTCCCCTTCAGGCAGTCTCCTCCGTATCTGCAGCGTCTGACTGTGCCCTTAACAGGCAGCTGGATGAGCCCATCTATTACCACCACAGCCTTGGCCAAAGCCCACAGGCTCTCAAGCCCAAAATGGGGATTTGGATTAAACACACCAAAGGCTGTCTTGGTGGAGCTGCAGCAGATCTTTTCTCTGAGGGTGAGATAGCAAGGGAGTCATGCAACACACACCTATGGCTCCTGTCACGCAGCTTCCCAGCCCAGCCTCCCGGAGGCCCCGCACAGCCGGCGTTTTGGGGAGCTGGAGGTGCAGTCCTAGGGTGCAAAACAGTTCCTGCATTCCTGCCAGGTGGGACACAGCAAGTCGGGAATTCTCAGGGAATTTGGTTCTTTACCTGTGATTGTCCCTCGGCAAAAGCACCTGCAAGAATTCATGCTGCAGTTTTGGGTTTACAGTCAAAGTCTGAGACTGTGTTGCAGGTCTTTAGGAGTTGTTACCGTTTTTTATGAAGGCAAAATACCCATTAAGGACTTCTTTAATTGCACATAAATCCTGATCTTTGTAGCTACAATTTTATAAAATGTGTTCAGCTCTCATTGCCTTAAACCATCAGAGGTTACAGAATTGTCCCCAGTTTTTTAAAGACCTGATTTTTCGGTCTTAGGGTGTCCTGGGACTGTTATGAAAAATGAGGCTTTAGCCTTGCTAATAAAGAAGTGATAATAATTAGAAAATCTCCTGGCCGGTGCAGATTTTATAACTCCATAGATACCACAGTATTAACATTCTGTTTGTCCACCTGTTAGAAGAAACAGATCTGAAGAGTCATAACTCTAAAACAGTGGGTGACAATTTAATGAAAAATTGAGCCCTGCATTTAATTTCCTTTTAAGTTCAGTTGAGCATTCTGCGAGATCAAAGGGGCTTTGTGGCTTGCAAATGATCTATGATATCAGAGAAACAGATTATAACCCAGGCACAGTTTGGTATTTAAGTAAGTATCTGCTTTTAATACCGATGTTTAAAGTAGGCTAATGGAACTAAAGCACAAGGATAATTTCCTATGATACAACTCTATAATCCAGTTTAATATATCACTTGAACACTAAAAGTGTATTTTGAATTTATTTCAGTGCTTTGGCCCCCCTGTGGAAAGTATCCTGAGACACCATAAAACATTTTAAACAAAACAAAAGGTCCTGCCTTAATTTGTAAGATTTTGGAGCAGGGACTGTACTTATGCACTTGTAGAATGCCTGGAGAAATGAATCTCTTGGGTTCAGTGTATGAAGAATAGTTAAGCAACAGCAATACTGCATATCAGTCAGGACTTACTTTTAGTGTGGGTTCTGGAGCTCTGCTTAGAAGGTTGCTATCTTCTCCCTTCACATCCATGCAACATAATTGTGGGCAGTGGACACGAAAAAAAGAAAATAAAAAGAAAGAAAGCTATTCAAGGTTTAAAGATGCTTCTGTTTTGTTTTATTTGGGTTCTTTGTTTTTGGGTCTCTTTTTTTGTTTTTTGTTTTTTGTTTTTAAGCAAGTCCCTACAGCAGCAGATATTCCATATTTTCCATTTCAGAAATGATCATGCTGCAAATTACACCTAGTCAGGGGTTTCCCTCCATGACTTAGAGAAGATGCTGCTACAGACTCACTTCTGTTGCTTGAACTCTTCCTCCTCCTTACTACCTTAAATTTATGGACAATTCATTTTTGTTCGTTCTCCTGATAGTGCTGTCCTTCAGGCTAACAGGTCAATTCCACCCTTAATGTTTACCTTCCTGACAGGTCTATAAGCCATCATTATGTACATCTGTCTTTCCCAGGCAGAAGGAGTCACATCTGTAATCTGCTCTTGCAGAGCAGTTTGATGTTTCCCTTCTCAGTGGTCCTTCCTGTCTCCATCTGAGTTCATCAGTTTTGAACACCAGGGATGAGAACTGTACACGCTGTTCCAGAGGAGGCTGCACCAGCCACGTGTACGGGGGCATTAATGCAGCTGCAGCTTTGCTAGAAATGTCTCCTGATGCATCACAGGCTTGTATTAGCCTGACATGACGTGGTGTAGATGTCGGTAGCTCCGACATCTCACAATTAACTGATGCATCTGGGTCTCCGATCTCAGCAAATCCACAGAATCTTACTTTATGTCAAGAATTAATGCAAAGTGCATTCAGGGTTTACAGTTTCACCGCCTTTCTGCTATTTTAATCTGCGAGGTCATCCAGACATTCCTGTAGGATATCTGGAGCCCCTTCAGGACTGATAATGCCTTCAGCTTGATGTCGCCAACACATTTCTTTCTCTTCCTTCTACCTTTGGTGTCAAGATTTATCTGTATCTTTTGTCCCCTAAAGAAGTCACTGTTCAACTCAACTGATTCATATCTTCCCAAGCTAATTCCTTGCCCTTCTCACAGTCTACTGCTTATTCTTGTTTTTTTGCCAACTAACTCATCATTTTTTTATGTGCCATTGCATAAAAAATGAGAGGTTTAGGTGGATGGAGAATGATGATGAAAACTACAGTCAAACTAGCACCAAATTTGAAGTTAGATTCATTTTACTAATACCCACAAGGACTAGTCTGCTGCATATCTTTGGTCTGGAGTATCCATTGTCTTTTCTGTGAGAACAGCAAAAAAAACCCCTCATGTTTCCCTGATTAGAGGTATATTGGGGATTTTGATTTCCTTGTCACTCATTTGTAGAGGTGAACGTTTTGCTGCTCTTGTGATTAAAGCAGCTCTTTGAGCTGGCTCAGGCAAGGCTATCATGGCTAGTTTGGGATGCTGTTGATGCTGTGTAATGCTGTTGCTGGTGGCCTTGAAATGAACAAGGCTGGTATTTTCAAACATATTCAGAGAATATGCTGAAAAATCAACAGGACCTGAAACTTGGTTCCTCTGCTTTGAAAGTCTCAATTTACAGCCATAATGCTTTCACAATGCAAATTCTATTTCTCATATCTCCAAATGAAGGAGGAAGCATCTAATTAAGCAAAAAAATGCATGATCTGGTTGTTAAAATAGGTACGTGATAAATGGATGTAGGAATATCCAGGACACTTGGGGCAAGTCAGTACTTATAAAATCAACTTGTACTCACCTGCAGAAGTGAGTGGGAGAAGTTTGACCATTTCTGGTGGCACTGGACAGATATCTCCAGGGAACTGAACCTGCTTCTTCTGGTTAACTGAAAGAATTTGCTTTGGGGAACATTATTAGACAAATGGATACAAACCTACTGCAAAACAAAGACTGAAGTTTTGGAAGAAGCTGAAGAATGAAGATTTGAGGTCTGCAGGCATCCTATAATGCAGTACAATTGGAAGAGATGGGTCCTTGGAGCAGGGCAAGAAGGAGAACAAAGACCCCAGACTGCATCCCAAGGACTTCTTTAACATCATTGACCCTACTGATCCATTTTTAACTAAGTTCCCTTTTCTGAATCTGTACAGATTGAAGTCAGCAGCTTTGCTTGGACAGGAGGAGCAAGAGAGGCACAAGGGAAAGTGTCTTAGGATGAATTAAAATATAGAAGTATCATAGCTTGACCATCAGTTGTAGAAGAATAGTATAGGTGCTTCAGTTTTCACCTCATTAATTGAGTTGTTCCACTGGATAAACAACTCTGCCTTGCAGTTAATCTTCAAATAAATATGCTCTTAAAATCCAGTGGGTATTTATCTAATATAGGATAACTGTCTTACTGAAGCTAAATGAAATGCTTTTGTATAAACTTAATTTTGCCTCCTGCTGAAATGATTTTCTGAATGAGATGGAGAGGAAATTATTAAGTCTTGTTTGGAGTAAGGGTGGTGGCACTCACTGGTAGCCAAATACTCTAAATAGTCTCTTCATGTTCACTGTGGCAGAACCGGGTTTTAACTCCTCACAGGAATGGTCAGTCCCTCCTTAAATCTCCTTGAATCCTTGACCACTACAACATCTGGTGGGACTGAGCTCCACAAACCCACCACATTTTCCACAGTGACATCTAATCTTGAATTTCCTGCCTTCTACTCTTTCATTTTGCACTATGTAGAAAAAACCCCCCGAACATGAGCTCCCTTCCCTCTGGAGCCCTCACGTCCTCCAGCCTAGCAGGATTTCTGGCTCCTTCCTGATCCTCCCAGCTCTCCCATCACCCTGCCCCATGTCTTGCCCAGTGGGCTCAGCAGCCCCTCTGCCTGCAGGCTCAGGCATTTTCACACCTCCTGGGCTCCTCTCACCACTCCCCCTCTTTCCCTTGCCACAGGCCTGACAGCACGAGCTTTTATCACAGCCCTTCTATTTAGCTCCCTTCCACCGTAAACACCACTTATCTTTTCAATCTCTCTCCATATAAGATTTTTTCCCCCCCAAGTCTCAAATTATTCTTGTCATCCTTATCTGAACATCCTTTAATTCCCTTGGCAGTGACTTATAGCATTCCAGATGAGAGAGAAGCCTTGGTTTTATACCACACTGAAATTTACTCCATCCCATTTCTTACACATCCTAACCTTTTGTTTGCCTGTTTGGCAGAAGCTGCACCCGAGCTGAAAACTTAAGTGGGAAGGGTGCAATAATGATTCAGAGATATTTTCTGTTGGTCAGTGCTGTTACTAAGATAATTCATTGTTTCTCAAGCTTTCTGCAAGGGCATTCCCCCTTTGAGCTGATATTTCCAGTGCAATACTCTAGATAGGGAGCTGCAAACTACCTCCCATTGCTGCCAGCAGTTCAGGTCCTCCAGGGATGGTGGAGGAGGCACCTGCAATTAGTGGCTGCAGAGATAAACATTCAGTAGTCCCCATAGAGGAATGGTATTGAGTCAATATAAGTGAACATAACTCAGGATTTTTTTCCCTAATTAAAATCTTTGTGACTAGTAGAAGTTTTTTGTAAACCTTTTGAAGTCCCTTTAAATTACCCTGAGACCTCCTGCCATCTATCACTGCAACAGTCTTATGGTAGTGCTGCATCTGCAGCTGATAAGCATTCTCATATTCCTTGCTACCCCTTGTATATGGATTATTTTCCATTCAACAGCAATGGTTTAACTGAAGGATAGCAGGGCAAGGTCTTTCACCTTGATGTGGGTTTATGTGGTGCCTAACAAAGTAAGACCTTGATCCACAGCTAAGCCCACAAAATAAGGCTGCTGCTAATACTGACTTGTCAGGTCCCTTCACACTGTCCACTTGCCTATTTCAGTTATGACCTTCAGAAATTCTTTATCGCCCATTGTGGACACAGGAGTGATGTTAGCCATAAATTTTACCACCTTGTTTTTCCATCCTTTCCCTGTATCACTCTTTCTTCTCTATTACTTTGTGTCTTCTTGCCTGTCAGTCCTACATTTCAATTTATTTTGGATTCAAATGTTCCCTTGTTGAATATGTGGTCTAACACGCTATGCACTCTTCCAAAAATAAATATAAATTAATAGTGCCTTTATCACACAAACCAGCCCACTGAAGTTAAGAGAACTCCTGATGGAAAAGAGCCCAAGGTAAGTAACAGTAGTAGAATGTGTCCCTAAGAGTTTGTCTTAATTAAAAGTATAACTACACACATTAAAAATTTACAACTGGAAAGGTTATGAATGTGTAATGTTTAATAACAGTAATGCAAAAAGGTGATATTTAGTTTCCAGCACTCGCATGAATGCTCATCCTCTGAATTTAGAAATAACTGTGGCTGTGTGGTTTGATCTGTAATTAAGATTTAATTAATCCCTAAAGCTCAGTTCAACTTAGATTAGACCTATATTGATTTGAAATTCTTTACAGTTGCACTCCTGGTACAGCAAACTCACCTGCTCCTCATGGTGCTGCTCACAGCGTTAGCAATGTGTTTAAGGGGCCTGTTTGACTCTTTAACAAGGATGTCACCAAGAATCCTATGGAAACAGTGTCCACATCGAGGGAAAATCATCCAGCTCACTTTGTTCTGCGTGCCATAATGAGCAATTACTGATGTGGTATGAGCATCAAACATCACTTCTTCCAGAACTTGCTTCTTACCTCTTGGGGCTGCGTGGTAGGAAACACGAACCAATGTTCATCAAAGTCGATGAGAACTCTTTCCCCTTGATCACAAACACACAGCTGCGGGTCTGACCATGAGTTTATCTTTTCACAGAGGAGGCAAAACCCCCACAATGGCTCAAGGTTTTCATTGCCAGTGGTTACCAGAACTGGAGGAGATAAGGGCACGCCTGTGTGAAGTTCAACTATTTTCTGTGAGGGTGGTGAGGAGCTGGCAGAGGTTTCCCAGACAAGTTGTGTGTGTCCCATTCCTAGAAGTGTTTAAGGCCAGGCTGGACATGGCTCTGAGTAACCTGGGATAGTAGAAAGTGTCCTTGCCCATTCCAGGGGAGTTGGAAATTGATGATCTTTGAGGTCTCTTCCAACCTAAGCCTTTTATGACCCTATGACTTCCCAAGGCAGGAATAGACCAGAAATCTTCATGCAACCTCTGTTGAAAATCTCACTGATGGGGGGTGCAATTCCCATGGGGATCCCTCACCTGGTCATTACAAGACCAAGGAAGCTTGAACTTGGTTTGTGTAAGTCCAACTTTTCTGGCTTGAGCAGAACTCCAGATTGTTGTAATGGCTTTACCCAATGACCTCGGGAGTCAGTCATTCAGAACAAACATACCAGGCTGCAGATCTTGGCTATGCTAAAAACAAATAGGGAATAATAAAATGTTTCCCCTAGACTTCACAGTAGTCATCCCACAATAAGATCAGGGAATCACAGAAAGGGACTTCTAACTCTGGCTGAGGACTTGGAGAGCAGCACCCTCCCCAGGGTCTGCAAGAGCCTCTCATCCACATGCTGGTGGCAGTTTTGGCCTGAGTCTCTTCTCCCATGCATAACCTTGCTACCTCAGAGATGTGCTGAGCTGGAAGGCTACCTGAACACTCAAAAAATCCTCAAACAGATGCTTGTCCTGTGCCTAACAAGCAGCTCTTCTTATCCAGCTTCTGAATGAAACCATCTGTTAAACAACTCCCCTGATCCACATCAGCTCTACAGGGACTCTGGAATTACGATTGCAGTGAACCAATGCAGCCAGACTTAAAATGCGTTATTAGGAGGATTCATGGGGACTCCATAATATCCAGAGAAATTCTGCTTTCTAGAATTATTTGGTTGAATATTTGTTTTCGGGACCTGCTGGCTACCTATTAGCAACATATTACCCTGAAGTGGCACTTCTAAAATAGCAAATTAACCTCCACAGGGCAGACAGCATCCTGCCCACAAGAGGATACGTGGAAAATGAACAACATTTATTTTCTGTGTAAGACTGCCTGGTAATGAATGGCAGCTTGTTACAGCCATTACAGACAGAGCAAAAGGGTGTTGGACTCATGTCTGTTGCAGTGTGGTTTTTTCCCCTGGGTCCCTCCATGTTTTAAAGGAGGCTTCAGAACAAGGTGGAAAAAGTCAGACTCACTGTTCAGCAATGACAGCTGGTGGGTAGGGATGGTCCAAAGGCAAAATCCTGAGCTCTGTCCCCCAGTGGGTAAGGAGGGGAATTTCAAAGGCACCCACCTGAGAATGTCCTGGCTTTGAAGATGTAGTAACATTCATCTGTCATTGCAATTGCAGATACAAAACATGGAGTTAAGAGCCATGATCCCTCCTGTTTAAATGTGCTGGCATCCCTGCAGGTGGATGTGATGGCTTTCTTTCAGCCCCTGGAAATGGGAAGCACTGTGTAAACAAGTCTGGAGGCTGTGTTGTGCGGGTTCCTGAGGTCTGAGCTCTCTGTTTCTGTTCCCAAGAAAGGGACACATCTGCAGAAGTGAAGAACACGAAGACTACAGTATTCTTTAATCCTGCTGGTGATTCACACAGTGGCTCTGCCTCAGGGAGAACAGGAGAGATGGTTCTAGGGAAATCATATAGACAGTATGTACCGCCTGAGTTATATAAGGAAAATCCTGGGTACTGTAGACAAATGGAAGTAGTGTAGCTTTATACCCTAATGCAACATGCCATGCAGTCTGCTGCTGGAGGTGCAAAGGGGAAGGTTGCAAGCAGGGCAGGGCTGATCTCACCTGGCACCCCAGTACCTTAACCTGGGCATGAGAGCTGCATCCCCAATAACAGGGCAACATTTTTTTTTATATTATTTTTTCCCTCATATGATAACCAGGAAACATGGTTATGGAGGTATCAGCATACATTGCCTTTCTAACTCTTAATCTCAAAATTCTCTTCAGTTTGGGAGGGTGATTTAATTGTTCACAGCTCAGGTAATCTGAAGTCCTGTAATTTTGGGTTTTCCTCTATTCCCATGCAGTCTGAAAAGGATGTTACAGGGTTTTCAGTTTATGGCTCCTGCTGCTTGAGTGGTCTGTCTGAAACAATCTGCCCTCTCCACAGATATTGCATCCATAGTGGCTTTCCCTTGCTCAAGGGACCTGCAAGGTCGACAATTTCTGCCACTACTCAAGACAGGGGAAACTGGGTCTGAAAGGGATAATTAACATGCAGAGAAGAGCAGGCAGTCTAGGCCTCTAGATATCTCCAAATTTGTCTTGTAGACAGTTGGCAGAGCTTCCTTAAGAGCTGTCATCAAGATTAAACCCAAACTTTGGTCCACCAGTTTTGATACTGTTGAGTCTAAGATCCCTTTAGCCACTGGCTCTAGAGGTGGCCTTTAAGGTCTATACCCCTTCCTGCACCATATGATTCCTGAAGATCAGCTTACACAGACCTTAAAGCCAACAGGAACCTTCCCCCTCACCAAAAACACTTCCAAACCATCAGCAGAACTCCTGGTCACCTTGACTGTGTGAAAGCAGATAAAGATCCCGATGGCACATTTTAGCAGCACTCCTAAAACCTGTGCACGCTCAACACAGACACACCATCATAGTTACAGACCCACAGGAACACACACCTGAAAATCTGGGTAACATCCTTCCAGAAAGACCCCACATTTCCACATCTTCCCCTTGATCTTTTGTTCTGCATTCAGTAAGTCCCATTCACTGGAAAGAGTTTTGCTTATACACCAGTTTTCTTTGATTTTTCCAGTGCCCTTTCTCAGATACTCACCTGAGCTAATTCGAGGCCACATTCCACCACAGAAGAAATCCAGCCTGGAAGAACAACCTGGGTGGAAGCTGGATCTCCACCCACAGAGGTTTTCCTCTGAATAGATTGCACTGATTGGACATAGATATTTACTTTCTGTCCTGTTCTGGGTGTTTTCTCTAATATTTCATATTAAATTCCCTGCACTTGCCAGAGCAGTTGAGATCAAGAGAGAGAAATTTGTACAGAAGAGAAGGCGCAGTGTCATTTGCTAAGTAAAACAGCATTCACAAAAAGAGTGAGTTCCCAAGCATTTTCATGTGCCACTATCACAAGTATCTTTGCTGACCAAAACAGGCTCAGAGAGAGCAAAAAGAAAAAGACAACATGGAAGTTCCATTCCCACTTCTGTCTCTGTGCCATTTAAGTCATCAAAACTTTCTCAAAGTGTAATGAAGCTGGGAAAGCAAACAGATAAAAAGCCATTTCTAGGAAAGGAAGACCAAAAAGCTTCCAAAATGACAAATTCTTCATTTTCTTAATTCATTTTCTCACTGAGAATTTGGAGCAGCAGAACATGTACCCATTGGTGATGAGAGCAAAGGTAATAAACATTGTCATGTAACCTTGGCTGTTCCCTGCAAACTGCAGTTACCCAGAAGCCCAGCCACCTAACATAAAAGGAAACTATCCACTTTAATTAGCAGAGCAATCAAAAGACTCTTACACAGGAAAGCATTTATCACCAAATAGAAAATGAATGATACTTTAAAATTAGAATATGCAGAATTCATAGCCAAAGGCACTCAGGGGAAAAAGAGCTTTGCACCAAACCAGACGGGGATTTTTTTGGCTTCAGTCTAATGAACTTTAACAATAGATATCAAATTCTGTCTGGCAGCACATTTTAGCAATGGATCTGATTTTTCAGAACTACTAAGCAAACCTCATCAGTTACAGGAGGAGGAGACTAGCATTTAGAAAATCTGTATTAGCCTGTATTCAGATCTCAAACACAGATCCTCAGAAATCCAGTTTGTAAAAAAAATCTTTGCCTGTACTTTCAAAATACTGTACAAATAAGCAGCAGGGACATTTAATTTTAATTTCTTATGCTGAAGAAGATTTCTTTGTATCCCACTTAAATGCTGTGCAGGAAGAAACGAAGCAGTACCACATTTCATTATCGGGAGTTTGGGCAAAGCTTGAATTGGAAGATGACAGCAACCTTCTCTTGGTCTTTCTGTACTTAAAAAAATTGAAATGCCCAAAAAACAGGGAAGAGCTAGATAAAAATACTTTCCTATCAGCTTGGAAGCTTACAGAGGTATTGAAGTATAGAAGACTGGAGATGTTTTGAAAACAGTAGGAGATGCTGTCACTAAGAGGTCAGTCTTCACAGAAATCATTAAAAAGCAAAATGCGGAGTTTTCCACTGGTTTTACAAATCTCATCTTGCAAGGGAGCTGAAAACTATGGGGACTGAGCTCTAGTTCAGCCAAAATGCAGTTCCATACCAAGGCAGTTCCATAATTACTGCAAAACCACAGTAAGTCAGCCTGCTAGAGGCTCCCAAGTACAGATGGGATAATTTTATTGCAGCATTTCAAAATGCACAAACTTTGGTTCATATCAACACAATTCACACAAGTTGCCTTAGGTTTGCAAAGTTAGGATGCTACAAATTGCATCCAACAGGAAAGCTGGACTAAAAGGTAAGTAAGTCTTAATGACAGATTTACTC